>JAAZTK010002587.1:0-10880 GCA_036507255.1 Megalothorax incertus | reverse complement strand
GTTTTTCGAATTTGGTGCAATAACAAAAGTTGTAGAGGAGGTCGAAATCTATCACCCTGCAAAGTTTCGTTTCTGTTGGCCGGATAGCCCAAACCCTATCCAAATCCGGTACCCTCCTTTACGCTTAAAAATAATCTTAAATCGAGAAAAAGTGTTCCAAAAAGATCCCCTTGAAATTAAAAAGATTGCCCTCATTCCATCACCGAAAAAATCCAGAAAAATAATTAATTATTGCATAAAAAACCCTCCCCCACGGATTATATAAAATTAGGAAGTCGCCACCAGTCACCAACCACAAAATATGCAAAAAAAGACAAGATTTGTACAAAAGATGATTAGCAAAAAACAAGAGCCCTTTTTGGTTTTTGGGGGATGTCAATTTGCCAATTTCCAAAAAGGGGGAGTGAGCAAAAGAAGAGTGAGTGAGTCACGCAAAAAAAAAAAAAACTGGAAAGGAAGGTGCGAGGAGTGAGTTTGTTTCAAATGGGAGGTGGGGGACTCCGGTGTCGTCTTTCTTACCTTTGGGGGCAGGTCGTACATGAAGGGTAGGCTGTAAATCTTTATTGCAAAAATCCTCCTCCCTACAACACTCGATTACAAAGGATTCATTCACTTTATTCGAATATTGACATTGGATGGGCTTTTCGGGAGGAATCACGTCCTGGAGCCCTAAGCATCTACGAACCACAACAAAGTTTTTTATTCATTTACTGCGTCTTTAAACTTACTATTTTCACCTATTCTTCAAATTCTATAATTTTTATATCCTCTTAAATTCCAGCTATAAATCCCCATTTAGAATTAGATGCAATATCCTATCAGTACCTCATCGATCAATTAATATATTACTTGTGTCAGCCGCTTATAATTAGTTAAATACGAAGAATTAGTTCTCAAACAATAATATTAATTCATGAATAGTATACACTATTTTATCCTACTAATATTAAATGATCATATGCTCCTCGTGAGAGATAAGTGAGGGATCATAAAAAATATAATTTGTTGAATTTTGTAAGTAGTAATCGTGAGGTCAAACAGCAAACAAGATAAGTATTAAGTGTATTAAGTATGATTATTGATTTGATATGATTATTCATTAAATACAGATATACATAGGTTAATAAAATACGGATCAAAAATCAAAATCACAAATTCAATTAATTGTCAGGATCTTTAAATACTGTATTTAAAATACGTTAATGGGAATCACGAGCTGCTTCGAGTTCGGGGTCGGAGGGAGGTCAAGGATTTTTTTTGTAAGGTGTCAGGACGAAAGAACCAACCCTTACCTGACCCTTTGGCCTCAGAAGCCTGACCTAAGAATTTATGAGGAGGGGGGAGAAGGCCATCATTGCAAAAATCCTCATTTGAACAGCATCGAATCACAAAAAATGGCTCATTTTTGCGGCAAGAACTCGGGTTTTCGGGTGGTAAACTCTGATTTCTTTCCAAACACCTTTTAATTTCATCAATATAATTTTATAATACTAATTAATTTTAAAAAATGGAACGTTTTTTGTGCTTGATACATATGCGTGAAGAAATTCCAGGAATATAGAAATCTGCTGATCTGGGCTTTTTAATGAATTACTCAATTTCCTGGAGGGGCTTTTAGTACGGATTGAATGATATTGATTAGAAGGATGAAAACAGAGCTTACAACTTGATTAATTTTAAAAAATAAGCATTTTTTTCATCGACGGAGGACAAATCTTGGGAGTATTTTGCAATAAAAATGCAATCTGCTTATGAAAGCATATTTTAACATTGCAGAGCTTATTTACTGGAATGAATTGGAAGGATGTCACATAATATCCTGCTTACATCGTCAATTTTTATGATTCTGGGAACGCTAGAAGACATTTCAAGGAATTTAACACTGATTTACGAGGATTTTGCATTTTTCCCATGAATTTACCAACATTTTTAAATATGCCTAATTTAAATAAAAACGCATAATTCATTAAATATTAATGGTGCAATTTTAAATGACTTATTAAAAACATGAATGTCACATGATGGCCCTAATTAGGTAAGGTAAAAGGTCATACCGATATGAACGAACGACAACCCCCTCCTTGTCCATTGACACGGATGTAAAACAATATCCATCCGTTTTGCAAGTGTAATTCTGCTCCTCACCGCAAATGTCACATTTACAAAGCAATCCTGTAATTAATTAAAAAATAAAAACGTATTAATAATAATTTGATGTCAATATTATTGTTGACAAACACACGGGTCCCACCCCACATACCATTGACTAGGCTGAGTTGGTACACGAAAAGAAGGGCAGTCACCAGAGGAAGGACCTTAATTAATTGGGAAGTCATGATGTCTCCTTTATTGGCGGTATTTTAAAGATGGGCCTTTGACCTGCAATTAAATAAATAGCAATTAAAATGGAATCCTTGAATTTATCTTAAATACCACCCACCAAAATTCTAAAGATTTGATGATTTTATTCTTCTCATTTTTTCGAGGTCAATGGACACCCTGATGTCACGCTTAATCAATCGTCACTTGATACTTAAGGGGTCCTAATTAATGAAATGTCGTCCTTTTTAAATTGACACAATAACAATAATTACGTGTTGAACAATACCATATTTCAAAATGTCACTTTTTGAATTTAAAAATGGCCAAATTCAGCAGCACCAAGTCTTACAACACGTAGAATAATTAGCTGACCGTTAGGTCCACTTTTAATAATGGAGATTCCGATGTATTTTGAATTTTTTGACGGTAATTGGGTCCAATTTTTAATTAGTTAAATGTCCAAAAAATGCACGAATTGAAATTCCGGAATCCAATGCAGTTTTAAATGCACCCAAATTGTTAATAGCCTTTCCACGTAGGATATTTACTTTGAAATTAAGATCTTTTTTAAGAGTTTAATTAATTAATTAATTAGATTACATCCCCAGAGATGTTCAGTGCAGACTTGCAGTGTTATTATTGTTGGGAGATAACAATTTCTATATAGATCTGGAGATTTTCTGTCTGGCTTCAAGATGGAGGTAGGATGTTGGAGGCTGTCACAAAAAAATAAGAGGGATTTTGGGGCATTATGATACTCTTGAGGAACGGTCGGCGGAGTAGCATTATTTTATTCATAAGAGCCATTTAATTTTAATTGCAATTTAGCGAAAGCTTACGTCTTTTTTAAAGTGTTTTTGGTCATTAACTAATTAAATTGTAATAATTTAAGGATGGGATGACTTAAAATTCTAAACTGATCGATTAATTTTAAGCAGTTCGATGCAAGGATAAAAACTATTGGCTTTTGAGTTCAAAAATTATAGATCCAGGACCGGATGTAATTTGTATTTATTAATTACATAGGTACATCTAGGTACATAATTAATTGTTTTAATTAAGAAATGGTAGGTAGAATGAACTGGAATCAATTGTAGAATTCCTTAAAAAATCTCGTCTTTATTTCTAACCATATCACAGTCACAACACATTTAAAAATGTACACTTAAAATTAACAGGATTATTTACAAAAAATGCTCGAGCAATTATAGGCCGGTAATATACTGTACTACCTTTTGATTAAAATATATTTAAATTAGACAATTAAATTAATTGAGAATGATTGAATTAGGAATTAGATATTGGGGAAATAAAGTTCAGTCAATTTTAATATTTTGATCCGCAAAAGAAACGGTTTTTTCGATGTTTTAAAAGAAGCGTCCCTATTCCTAATAGGCTAATAATCCCATTTTAACTGGATATTGATTAAAATATTTACAATTATTAATTTATTATATTATGTCAAAAAAATAAATAAACTTAACCTATAATATTAACAATTTAAGGCACTCGAAAGCCGACTTTATAACTATTAAAATACAAAAGTTCGTTGTATAAAACCTATTTTGTCTTAAAAACTTATTCGTTAATAAGGCTCGTTTTTATTAAAATATTCTAAACAATTTACATTTAAATTAAAAGTATAAAATTTCATTAGTTCGATGATTGTTTGGATTATTGTCTTTAATTTCCCATATATTTTATTCTAATTGAATCTATTGTACAATATAGTATGCAACTGACCATCACAAAATTTCATTTTTTCGATCTTCGGAAGTCCAAGTTATGTATTTTGATTGTATTCGATATATTGCTCTATAAAGTATATTGTTGAATATTCAATCTAATATTACCTATATATCATAATTTGAAGTTACAATAACTTAATTAATTATTAGAATCTCTTTAATATGAATTAAATCTAATAAATAAATAAATCCTAACCTAAACTTAAAGATTAATGTCAAACTATTTTTAAAATAAAGTATTTCATTATATATTTTGTATATCTATGTAAAGCAGCCTTTTAATTAAATTGTGATTTATTTGAGGAGGGATGTTTGGCTCTTCATTTGAGTTATTTCAGACAGTCGTCTCATTTTTCCTCTGTTGATGCAGGGGTTGTTTCAGCCTACAAAATAATTAATTTAAAATCAAATTCGAAAATGCTTATGTTTTTAAGTCCTCACCTCTCTAGCTCATTATAATATTCATGATCTGAAGAGGAATCTTCGGATCTGGAAGAATGTCGAATAGAATTGGGGCGAGGGTGTCCATTTGGATGAAGGAGGAAAGGTTGAGCATTATTGCTCGTGGGTGAGGTAGGAGAGTTGTTACCATTTCCTATAAATTCGATTTAATCACAATTTGAAAACAAAATTCTTTTTAAATTAAAAAATAGAATTCTTACCAGAGCTTCCAGATACGGATGAGGTAGGTCCAGGATGGTTAATTCGGTGGTAAACCAATAGGAGCAAATGCCAGAGGTATATTAGAGTATTCTCGTGTTAATTGATACTCTGGATTATCGACCAGATTAGGGAATTGTGAGTTTTTGACTGAATACCCCCCTGCCCCACGTGACTCTGAGGAGGTGGAAGGTGGAAGAGGTTTAAGAGAATCCCCAACAAGATCCAGGTACATGCACCCATTTCCATTCTGTTGAGGTGATGGCATGAGATAGTCATCGTCATCAACAGGGAGTTTAAGAGAATTGAGATGACCATGTCCAGATCGGATTGATTGACTTTCGTAAGGGTATAACGCTCCATCAGGGGTATCACGACCAAGGATTTTAAGGGGGTCTGAACAATATCGGGATTCTGGACGAGAATCCGAACGGATTGCCCTTCGACCGTAAAGGCGATCATGTGAATTCCGATATCTATTCGAAGTTGAGGTAGCAAAGGTATGCTCAGATTCTGGCCATGTAGAATCTGCAAGATAAGGGTTCCGTTTCATTGTACCTCCCTGAGAACCATTAGCAGAGCCATTTGAGCGGGGTTGAAGGTATTCTTCGGCGTCTACAAGGGTCAGATGTGGTGCTTCCGGTCCATCAAGGCTTGACAAATTCCGGATAAGCTCTCTTTCGTCCTAAAATTGGATTAAAATCATTTAAATTGACGAAAAACGACAAATTCCATTTATTTCCTCTCAAAAAACAATGATTTCAAGCCAATATGACCCAAAATAACCTCAAAAAATATTAAAAACTAACCTGCTGAGTATATGAAGGTAGCCTCATAAGTTTATCACCGGGAATAACGAGATATCGACCAGGATCTCGTGACATTTTGGAAAATTCTTCCACCAATTCCTTAAAAGATGGCCTAGCTTCAGCTAAACGTATGAAAAAATCAATTAAATTACTTTTTAATCCAAAATGACATTTTGAATGACTTACGATCAACCATCCAGCATTTAATGATAATCATATAAAGCTCAAGAGTGCAGTAGGGTGGTTGTTCAAGTCGTTCCCCCTTCATAAGGAGCTCTGGAACATCCCTCGCTGGTATATTCTCATAAGGTCGTCCTCCATAAGTCAATAGCTCCCAAACAGTTACGCCAAAAGCCCAGGTGTCTGCCAATTTTTAAAAATTAGCACATGTATACTGAAAGAATAGAATTATCTGATTAAATTACCTGATTTAGAGTTAAATACGCCTTTAATACACTCGAGTGCAAGCCACTTAATCGGCATCTTTCCGTTTGTAGTTTTATACTCGTCCTCATCAAGGTCTAGGAGCTTTGCAAGTCCAAAATCCGTGATTTTAACAAAAGTAGGGGTTTGTACAAGGACATTCCGAGCTGCAAGGTCACGATGCACCAGCCTCCTCGATTCTAGATATTCCATCCCCTTTGCAATTTGTGTACACCAATTCAGGAGTGGTTTTGATCCGATTTTATCCCGATTATTATGAACATAATCCCTCAGGCATCCGAGCGGCATCAATTGAGTGACGAGCATCAATTGCGAGGTAAGGCAAACAGCGAGTAGCTTAAGGAGATGTGGATGTTCAACAGATGCCATAATATACGCCTCCTCAATAAATTCTTTTGACGTATTTGCACCCGTTCCCTCACGGAGTACCTTAATGGCTACTGGGATTTTGACATTTTGACCTTCAGGGATCCATACTCCTTTGTATACCGTTCCAAATGCACCGCAACCCAGTATCCCACCTTTCCTCAGCTCCTCCTCTTTGACTGTACGGAATTTTGATAGATTTGGCTTGACATTTGGGTTGGGGTGAAGGGGTTCAGAGTCATCTAGACCTCCAGTCATTGCCATTGTCATTTTCATCTGATTTAAATCAATATAAATTAATTAGACCGTTAATTAAAACTTGAAAGCGTGTCTGTGATGACTTACCGTGTTCTCTTTAGTCTTGGCTTTGACACAATAGAGCCCGAGGATGGTGCCAAAGATGGCTACAACCACAAATGACACGACTGCTCCTACTATAAAAAGAGGAATTGAGAAAACGTTAATTTATTTATTTTATTAGGGGTGATTTGTCGATATGAATAATTTATTTCTCGCGAATGCCCGCGAAATTTTTGCCGGCATTTCATTCTCAATTCATTAAATTTTTTGTCATTCTTAGTTTTCTCGTTATTTTTAAGTAAAAAGTTAATATAAAATGTCATCAAATGACGAGGAGGTTAACAGGAGTGCCCACAAATTCAAAGTGATCCTCCCAAGTGGTGAAAAAATCAAATTCGAATCTGCCCTACCTATTGAGGAATTTTTTGAAATTCAAAAACTCAATGGTGATCTTTTCTCTGGATCCTCCCAATCCGTAAGTATTTAATTTTTAAAATTGGAGATCTATAAATTCCTTCAATTCATAATTTTTAATTTTGAAGTCCTCAGAGCCAAGTCAAGTAATTGCATGGAAAAAGCACGAAATTGAGAACTACTACGAGTACTTAAATAATCCTAAGATTTGGACCACACCAAATCTCAATAATCCGTGGCATCTCCCCAATGAACAAATTTTGCGAGATCTCTTCTTCAATTATGGTAAATGGCATTATTTTTTATTATTGGTGCATTAATTTAATTTTTCTTAATTATATATGTAGGTCCAAATCAAGTCTCACTACTTACACAATACAAAGCTTGGCTTTCTAGACAAATAGAGGCCGGAGTTGGACAAATGACTGAATTTACGGATCTTCCATTTAATCTTCCCAATTCCAACTCACCCAACTCATGGTTGAAACAATGGATTGGAAATCAAGAAGTGAAGGCTGGGACTGAAACCTATTGCATTCGGGAAGTGGAAGGAGTAAATAGAATACATTTGAAGAATGCTAAATCATTTTCTTGTGAAACTGAAGGTATATTTAAAATAATGGTTTTTAGTATATATTTCAGTTTCTATTATAAATTTAACAATCAGAATTTAATATATTTTCTATCATTTCAGGGTGCTTCTCTAAAACGGGGGTCACATTAACCGAAATGACGTGTTGCATCCACAAAGGCTCTCACAAGTTTTTTGCTGCTACAGTTTTTGTGAATGAATCTTTTTCTCAAAATGCGGCATATTACTACGTTCATTCTTGCCAATTTATGGCTAATCCTGGGGCAAGCAACGAAGAGAAGATGGGAATCTTTGATATTCTCAATAGATATTTTTACTCTAGCAGGTTAGGAGAAATGTTAACTTCTCCCAAACTCGCCTTTATTATCTCTGAGGACCGTCTCGAAGTCCAAAAGTTTATATGCGCGTGGACGGTAAGTATATTTGAAGCATTCTCAAAAGTAGTACATACTTCTAAAGCATTTTTCTACATTTCAGTATGCTATTTTCCTGGCCTCAATGCAACCTGATACGCCAGATAAACCCAAAATAGGCTTCTATAAACGAAATAGTGGGGAATCAATTGCAATTTATCTTCCAAATCTCTGTGAGGAGCAAATGGCTTCCATTCTTAGGGTTTATTTCAAATTAGAGCTCAGAGTCAATCGCTTATCTATGGAGGAATGGGAAGCCGCAGAGTGGCCTAATGAACTAGGAGTGCAAGTTACAGAGGGGGAAGAAGGTAGCAATCATCCCAATGGAAACATTTACTCAATGGTGGATATCAATGTCATATACGGAGGATTGAATTTGAGTGGGAATTCAAAATCCATGTCAAAAGAGAATTCAACAATTTCAACACCCTATCGATACCAAAGCGCCTTCAATACAAAGCTCCATACTCGATCCATCATACTACCTACTCCTATTCCAGATCCACAAGTTGAATGGACCCCCGAAGATGAGGCTAAGTTGGAGAAAGAGATGGAGAAAGTCCAGTGTAAAGGCTCCAGAAGGGCAAGTACAGAGGCTGGAAAGAAGACTAAGGCACTAGAGGCTAAAAAACAAAAGATTCTGAGGCCTCTCTATGAAAAAGAGTTGCGAAAAATTGAATCCATCGTCATCTTCTCTCTCCAGAACCTTGCCCTCTTTCAATTGCCCCGTCCAGTAATATACCTAAGTTTATTAATAATAAATATAATATTTCATTTGTATTCGTACCGATTATAGCAGATGCTTGTTCATCGTCACTAAAAAAATTAATATCAGACGTTAATATGCAGTTTATATTGATGTACGTTTGAAGAGTTCTCGACATTATAGTTTTAGATGAACTTACGGGCTTGGAAGAGCAGCAATAGAGCAATAAGGATCCAACTCTTCTGGGACAATCCTATGGGGAAAGTCTTCAGGGCAGCTTAGAGCGCAAACAAAAGTAGAGTTGGGATTCCCTTCACCATCCAGCCCATCCTATATGTATTCAATTAAACCCATTTAGTTCGTGGGAAGTTCAAACAATATATATCTACTTTGTGTACTCGAGCTAAGTAGTTTGAATAATTCAATATTGACTCAAATACAACTTGAAGATCATTATAATATTATATTATATTAATTAAGGGGATAGTCCACTTACGGGATAAATTCGATAGTTCCTGCAGGTCATGCAATCCGCAGGAGAAGCCCCTGAACATCCTCGGCACTCCTCAGCACATGGCAAGCATTCATGTATGACTTCATCCGCATAAAAGTCTGATGGACATTCATCTTCGCATTGTTCACCCCGCTTGTAATTCATACATTCTTGACATACTTGCATATGAAACCCATAAGCAGTGCATTTTTTACATCTTGGATGACATTTCCTACAAATTGACTTCCCTGCAAGTGGTTTAAGGGCTCCTTGTTCTTTAGGGCCAATAGTTTCATAATAATAACCATCTGGACATGATGGTTCATCTTTCCCTAAACATCTCTCAATATGCTCATTCTCATTTACGATCGCTTGAACGCAAGAGTTGCAACCGTTAGGTCCAATTGTATTTTCAGGCCCCGTACATCCATCTACGCAATTCTCGTGGCATGAAAGACATTCTCCTCCAATGTTATACTTGGATTCAGGGCATGCTTCAACACAAAATGGTCCATCTTTGACATTTTTGCATTTGGTACAATTTCCAGGGCCTACTCCTATACATGTTCCAGCACATTGTTCATGGCATACTTTGCATACCCCAGGAGAATCTTCATAAGTCCCTAGCTCAGAGTTACAAGATGGGATGCACTTGTCACCAAGCCGGAATTTGGCACAAGATAGGCAATCAATTGGTTCAGGGCCCCAACATCCATCCGAGCTACATTGAGCAGAGCATACAGCCCCAATCTTACGGCAAGTCGCATTAGGAGAATTATTTAGGACTTGTTCATCCACCTTCCCATTCATAATCTTTTTCCAATTGATTGTATCCGCAAAACAAAGGTTATCTGATGAAGATGAATCAAGATTAATTAATGCAATTCATTTAAATGTAATGTAATTGAAAAAAGTACCTGATTCAAGGATGCTAACAGCTCCAGAACGGATCTTTTTAAGGCTCCGAAGGTTGAGAGACCGAAGGCTCGTCTTTACAATGTATAGAGATGAGAAATAGTCTGCCTTCTCTCGTCCTCCAATGATTTCCAGGTTTCTGCACGTGTTAAATTAATTATTTTTTTGCAAACTCAGTCCCAATTCATTAAAAATTCAAAACTCCGGATTTATCATCTAGTTTTTAAATCTTAATAAATTAGGGGGTACTTCTAAAGCTTGTAAAAGGAATTAATTCATAAATATTCAAGAAAGAGATCGAGGGTGGGGCTGAGAAGTAATTAGTTGAGACGGTTGGGGGCCTCTGCTTTGTTTGCCGCATTATTCTCCATTAATTAACTCGAATTTTTTTTCATTTCAGAAGCTACAATAACCCCTATTCGCATCCTCACGGGTGCAAGCATCAAAATACAACCTAAACTTACCGGAAATAAGAAAGATTTGTAAAGTTGTCGCTTGTAGCTTGAATGTTGAGGTAGCCAGTAATTTCTTTAAGGGTTGAAAAGACTTCTAACCTTGAAGGGTCCATTGGAGGATATCGTTCTCCAAAGGTAAAGTTTTGATGTACCTCCTGGAACCCATTAAAGCTTGTCTCAAGGATTGCAATGCTCCCTTCAATGATCGTACAATTCCGAAATGAATCTATATTCCCTGAATGT
>JAAZTK010002586.1:0-10880 GCA_036507255.1 Megalothorax incertus | reverse complement strand
TAAAATGCTTCATAGTGAAGGTCATATTTAAAAGTTGGAACTAGATCACAATTAGGTTTACAATTATAAAAGTCCTCACAATAAGTTTGAATGGATGGATTGGTTAGATATTGGAAATGTTTATGAATTCTGAAGACCAGTCTCAAGTGTTCCTTTGCTTAATTAGGTAGGTGATTGTGCAATATCGAAGGCAATTTTGTTTACTTTAAATTATGTATATTACTAGGTACATACTTAAGATAAATTAGCACTAATCTCTAATAGCTAACCTCATGAATGCTTTGGTAGTATATTATTTGATGCTTGGTAAATATATAATTTAATTATCACTAGATCCTTTGCATTTAATCAGGTGGGTGCAGGCTTAAATTAGAGATGAATTACGAGGTGAGTTAGTGTGTTGTTGTTGGGTTTGTTGGGTCTGCTGTTGATGGAATTTCAATAGACCTTCAAGGCTACTCACTCTTTGCTCAGTTGAGCCCAGTGCAGCCATCAATTTAGCATTTTCCACCCAAAGAGACTGGAAGAATGAGAAACGCATTTATACTACAGATATATGAATGATATTTAAACAGAGATATTGTTTACCTTAACGAGCATATCTGAATGAGCCAACTTTTCAGCCTAAAAGAATATGCACACATGGTAAGCAATTATTTATGTCAACTCACTTTGAATTACATAATGCATATTTTTAGATTTCTGAAGAATCCCGGTATAGTACAATACAATACATATATTATACGATATACCTTTAAATAACTAATCCTACTCTAAGAAATACCTCATTAAGTCGCTTTGTTTTGTTTAAAAATTCAGACGTCTAATTTCATTTTTAAATGACCTAATGTACTTACAAACATGTAGTAGTAGGTATTAGGCATACAAATAAAAAAGCTACTTGCCTGCATTTTCAGTTTCTGGGCCTGTTGACGAGCTAGCTCTTGACCTCCTTGCATTACCGCACTCCAAGAGGAAATCTCTTTATCATGATTGTATTTGAGTTCTGCAAGATGATTCTCATGTTCAATATCCTTTTGTTGAATGACCTTTTGAAGGTATAGACATTGCTCCACTTTTTGCTTAATTTGGGATTTTAGATTTTGAATCCAATTCAACTCCACATGACACCAACCCTTCTTTACAGGGTTATTAGGATCTGATTCTTGATGATCTTGAAACGTTGATTGAATTCCGAGACCCACCGTATTTGCCTAAATTGTATTTGTTTTCGAATTTAAAAATTTCAGTTTAAAAATATACACTCACATTATCTTGAGGAATATAAGGGAGACTGTTAAAAGAGGAAGGTTTGGGTTGGATGATCGGGTCATGTGGAAATTTCTGAACAAAGTGTCTGCTGGGAGGATCCTTGAGGCTATGCGAATTGACCATTTCAATTATCCCCTTCGTGCTATTGATATTTGGTTGATAAGAGGTTGCTTCATTTCTTGGTGGCAAACCGTATTGGTAAGGATTGTACAGCTTCAGGGGCTAAAATATGATTAAAAATCCGTTAATATCCGAAAAATATGCATATTTCATATATTTTAAATTACATCTTGATTTTGAATCTTTGAAACGTAAATACTTTTCCTTATCTTCCCAAGCCTTTTTCAGATTCTCAACGTGTATTCGGTGGCTTTCTTCGAGATGCATAATTCGCTCCTTCAAACTTTCCACTATTTCCGTCTTCTCGATTGTGCTTCGATCTGCAATATTACATACGTTAATTAGGTGTGTATTTTAAGCTTAATTGGGATAGCTAAATTATTTAAATTGGTACCATCATCAATCAGTGAGGAAAGTCTATTTTCATATTCCTGACATTTCAAAGTTAAAGCGGATATCTGCGCTTCTAATCGTCCATATTCCTCACTCGATTTTTTACTATTTACCTGCTGTAAAAAATATTAGAATTTTATGATTTATTTTATAAAATATTATATTTTTAAAAATACCAGCAAATGATTTTGATATTCCGAAAGTTGCGTTTCATACTCTTTCTTAATGAAACTTAATTCCATTTTAACCGTCTCGCATTCATTAGTTAGATCAGTGACTTGCTGCTCAAGGCTCGCTTGTTCTTCAATTACGGGTAACCTTTCTCTTTTGAACCCAAAATCCTCGTCTCCTTTGACGTACGCCTCTTCAAACTCTTGGATTTTATTAGTAAGCTCATTTAACTTCTCGTCATTAATTCTTCGGTCACCCTCAAACATTTCCCGCTCTTCTTGAAGTTTATTGTGCCAATAATCTTCCATCTTTTCATATTCTGCTTGAAGTAGGTTCAAACTTGTCTCCAAATTTTGGCATAGCTCGTTTAGTTTGACTTTTTCATCCGTTTGACTCTTGATTTCTTCCTCTAGTTCTTGTATTCTTTTATTTCCTTCAATTTCCCCATTGGAATTACTCCCAGAATTTATTTGAATGCCCTTTTCAACTTGTTCCCTTTTGGCGTTTTTATTCTCTTCCAATTCTTTCCGCAAATCTTCATTTGCTTTCGTTAATATTTCTTTTTCGCTTAATATGGTCACAATCTTTGATTTTACACTGTCCATCTCCGTTTCAAGTGTTTTGTACTGTTCCTCCAATTTTTCTACTTTGTTTGATGCATGATTTGGCAAATTGACATTTACTTGAAATGGATTTACTTCGTTCAATTGCTCATCGGCCAGCGAGACGCCTTCCATTGGAGTTTCATTACATTCATCTGAAAAATTACCTGCATTTTCAATCGTATAAGTCGAAGCGGATGTAGAGTATTCTTCCTCACTCATGTCCTCTTCAAAATTGTTAAATACATGGGTTGTTGAATGCAAGCCCTTTCTCCGTTTACTATTATTGTAATATCGTTTTTCTTCGGACGCTTTGAGGATTTTGATGGTTCCACGAAGAGATTCCAATTGGGAATTTAATTCATCATTTCGATCCTTGATATTTTTGATTTCTTCGAACGAATTTTTCAACTTGAATTCATAATTTGATATTTTTTCGTTTGCCCTTTTGTCGCTCTCCTGATTCTAATAAAATAATTTTAGATATAAGATACATTCGGATACGAGTATTTTTTAGATTTAAATATTATACATACTCTTTTAGAAAGTTCAATGAGGCGAGCTAATTCTCTTTCCGTTCCTTCCCTTTCTCTTCGGATCAGATTAATCTCTTTATTCAAATTTTGTACTTCTTTTTCAAGATTGGAGTTCTCCTATATAGATAAAAATAAATGCATAAACGCAATGTTTATTATTAAAGATTATTTCTAAAAGAGTAAATAAACGTACCATGTTTCGATTTGAAATATCCGTCTTGAATTTATTGTTTTCTTCTCTCTGCTTTTCAAGTTCTGACTCTGTATTTTGCAAGCATTGTTGAATAGACTCTTTCTCCGCAATAAGTTTCCTTTGAAGATCTTGGACTTGTTCATTGTATTTTGCGTCCATCTTCTTTAAAACAATTTGACTGTTCCTCTCAAGACGCGAATTTTGCTCGTCAATCTCTTGGGCTAGCACTTTATTCCTGAAAAAATTAATAGTTTTTCAAACTCAGAAGCTCTGCAAATTGATAGAAAATCGGGATTTTACCTTTCATTTGCATCTAGAATATCTGCTTTCAATTTATCCCGTTCACAAATGATGTTTTCATATAAGGATCTGGTTTAAATCATATATGTAAAATGTAAATATTTAGGAAATGTTATATAAATTCAGATCCGCTAACCTTAGGTAATATGCCTCTGTTTTGTAGGACATTAGACATGCATGAAGTGTTAATGGTAAACCTAGTTCTTTCGAGTTGTCCAATTCCTCTTCAATGCATTTTGTAAGCTCCTGCAAATTCACATTGTCCGTTGGTGAATTTGAAAGAATTCCCAAATCTTTCAGGATAAACTGGCCAGATTCTTGAGATATTCCCAGCTCGGACCAAAGTGCCAATATATTTCCAACTCGCGTTAACCTGTGACATGAATCATTATTAGACCAAGATATACTAAATATATATCATATTCTATGTTAGTAGAAGTATATCATGTATTCATAAATTATAATACACATTAACATAAGGATAATGTGTACGGATACATACCCAGAAGGATGTTCAAGGATTGAAAAAATATTTCTGTTCCAATCTGAATTTCCAATATGAAGTTGGCGTAAAAAGTTCACAAATTCAGAGTCGGTGGAGGAGCTAATTTCTTTTTGAAGTTGACTTGATTCCACATTATCAGGGACCTATATATTTATAATCATAGGGAAAAGTTAAATGAATCAAACAGGCGTATAAATAAATAAGAACAAACCGTTGAGTTTGCTTGTTCAGAAGTCCTCATCCCCTTTAGCATTAAACAGAGATCGTCAATTCTGATTTTGCCAGTTTTATGTTCATCCAGCTCCAAAAAGAGTTCCCCAATAGCCTGTAAATAAAACATATTTTATATCAATATTAATGGACAGGTCCAAAATTACAATACAGATATCTTGAATAATTATGTGGCGAATCCCACAAAAATGGGATATTTTAGGTATACCTCTTCGGGAACATTTAGGCCAATAAATCTGCACACTGCTGCAAGTTCCGTCTCATCTAAAAACCCGTCCTTTGCCAGTCCTAATCCCTGTTAAAATATTTTAATTATTCATTATTGCATATGAATATCATTTTTCAAAGTTTATAAAAATCCTAATTTGAATAGGTACCTTGCAAAAGGAAAGCAATTGTTCTTCATTCAACTCTTGAAACTCGTCTCCCATTTTAATTTATAATTTGTTCATGTTGCTTTCAAATGATTAATCTTGATCCTTCTTCATTATAATAATATCAAGGCATGCTTAAAGACACGTTATTGTTCTAATTGAACATCTGGACATTTATTTTTTAAAGGTCACTTTGTGATTTTGTGATACAAATATCAACAAGTTATGAGGCAGATATAATATCATCATATTGATATGATTTATAAATGTCGATTTTTCTGACTGTTTTTTAATTACACTGACTAGGCCTACTTACATTGCAAGGTAATTATCTTAAACTTTAGGGACTTGTTCTTGTTGCTTAATTAATCACACGGTCACTCAAGTCAAGTGTCAACACTAGAGTAAAATATAATATCCTTATTTCACTTTCAAATTCAAAAGGATTAAAGTTGACAAACTGAAGGATATAAGTTGTTGACCCAACTTTGCTTCAGCTCATGATTATTAGTAAATTATATGAGTAATTAAATTAAAAAGTCTTATAAAAACTCAAAAGTCAAAACCGAAGAATGTCGCATTTGCCTAATTGAACAAAATGCAAAACAAATACAGGTGACAGGAAATAGAATTCCCAGAAAGTCTATAAAATGCTAGTCAAAAACCGCCAAATCTACTGTGGATGTTATTTGGAACAAGTGCAATTTAGGTTCCACTTAATTAATTAGTACTCTGAAATAATTATGCCTAAATATCATTAATTAAGCTTAAATAATGGATATTAAATTTGTGGATTCAAGATAGAATAATCAGGGTACAACTAATATCCATCCAGCAGCATCTCCTATTTAAAAATTGAGTATAATGCCTGGAACGGTCCAAAGTTAAGCCAAGAAAATAGACGCCGAGATTTCTAGGAACGGTCGAGAGTAAAAGAATTTATTTTGTATTGTTTTAATTAGCAATTAAATTTTTTATTTCTGCTTTTTAGAATTTACCTAATAGCATTGAATAGCATATAGATTCGAATTACATAATACTAGTTTTTGCCTGAACTTGCACAGAAGTATCCGTATTCTGTTTTTTTATTGGGTATAAATTTTAAACACTTTTATTATATTGCACATTTAATTACCTACTATCAAAAGTCTTTCAAAATTTCATTATTTTAATCTTTAATCTAGAGACATTTGAAACCCTATAAATTCTGGCACAAACACAAGCATGCCACATAAAAACTTTATTAGGATTAGTTCAAAATTCAAGCTTACCTAGAAATATTCTGGACCAATATTATTAGTATACTAATAGGAGTAAATACCTACTACCTACCTACTAATTATTAATTAATCTACAATATACTAAACATTACGCGTCTGAATTTAGATTAAGAGTCGCCTCGGTTGACCTTTCACTTAAACTATTGCCTTTTCCTCGGAGGGTATTCAATCTTGCAAAGAGATACTGCTTATCGTGACCTGTACATTACACAATAATTAGTAAAATATTGGCCAATAATTATTATAAAATATATTCTTACCTTCCAAAATTAGCAGGTTTTTCAGTGTTTCATTAATATTTCGGTTCGCTTGTGCAACGGAGTAATAATAATAAAGGAAAAATATAAGGATAAAAATGATTGGGACAAATAAGATTGGAGAAGCAATCTTATTGATAATAATAAGAAAATATTGATATTCGATCGAGTTGAGTATCTTTGTGAGTGCTTCCCATGGGATAATATTGTAACGGAAAGGTCCACATTCTCTTGATGGATTCACATATCCGATAACTACAATAATTGTAGAACAAGTGAGGGAAAATGAGACGAGTTGAGTGAGAATCAAAACTGCTTTGGTTCGCGTGGCCCTGAAGAATATTATTAAGTTTGAATCATCAATTATAATATCTCGATTTATAAAAGCTTACCTAAATATCTTTGTAGTCCCTCTCGAGTTGAACAAAAGGCTAAACTTTTTAACGTAGAAAATAAGGAGTAGGTAAAGGATTGCAAATAGGGGAAAGACAGGAGAAAAATACATCCCAAGCCATGAGAGGATTTGAATATAAATTATGTCCAATGTATGTCTCAAAAGGTTAAACTCAATTGCTCCGATACTCTTGAAAAATTTGCAGGGACACAATTTCCCCAGGAGGATCCGGAATGTGTCAATGACGAAAGTTGTAAAAATTCTTATTATGAGATCTGTCAGAAGTAATCTGCCAAAAAAATCCAAATTAGCATAAGGCAATCCCATTATTATGTGTACATGATTACTTGTAAAGTTGCTCTGCTACAAAATTCTCCCAGCAATCAATTCGCCCCTTTACTTCCGGATCACCATTTGATGATATCAGAGTAGAATTTGGTTCCATTATGCATGTATTGCAAGTGTTTGGATTGAGCTCGCAATATGCAGTTTCAGAGAATTTGTAAAAGACAGCGGATAGGGATATAGCATAGAAGATGACAGATCTTACAAGAAACCAGCCAATCTCCATTTCCAGGCTATACAATTCCAGCTTCCCAATCTATGTATGGTTTGACATATATTAATAAGATATAAATCATAATAATATCACTTATAATTGGAAATAGACCTACCTTTTCAATAATTATTCTCAGAAATAAATTGCTGTAAATAACTGCAACAAAAGGGAGAAATCCAATTGCAAAATTTAAAGCTTCGGAGGAACTCTCATTTTCAATGTTTTGATGTGATTCGTTTGGATTTGTAATTGATTGGACAATGGAAGTTGTGTAGTAAAGTCCATATGCAAATGAAGCAAAAAGACAAAGAACGACGAGATTCACAACTATACGGATTATATAAGCTTTGAGTCTTTCACCGCTGGTCCATTCAATTTTTTCATCCTGAGAATAATCAGATTATCAAACTGTATGTATGTAATATTATATTTTAAGCCTTACATCCAACTTTTCACTCTTGAGAACAGATTTCATTTCCCTTCTCAGCATCTTTCTCTTATAGTTAGCACCCTGGGCTGAATTGCAGCTAAATTCCCATCCTCCAAATATGAGATTGGAATATCTATTCACTTCACCTTCCCTTGCAAGTATTATTTCCTATATGAAAGAGTATATGAAATATTTTATTCCAAATATATTTTTATAAGTGTACCTTAACCCCATAAATGAGGGATTTCATAAGGAGGAGAAAGCAAATGGCAAATATAAAAAAGATGACTAGAAGATATGACATTGGATAGTCATATGAAAAATCCAGGACTGAAAAAGTTATATTCCGAGCTTGGTAAAATCCGTAAAAAATTGGGGATGACTTTAGCAAGCTTATTCCATCATGTATCTTTTTGAAAAGCAATTCATTGTTAAACATGAAAATCTGGATTTGTGTAGTTCGATTCGTGAGAGAGCTTTCCAATGTATAATTTGATGGGGTTAAGCTATTTTGGAATTTTTCACTACAACAGGCGACTAAATTATTGAGGAATTCCGAACTATTTTGGCCATAAGATGGGTCCTTGAAATTTGAATTCATTGAGCTTGTATTATTGTGACAAGGCTCCTTAGCCGTGTCAATTTGAACAAAGTCTTGAAGGTAAAAGGGCAGAATGAGCAGAGTAAAGATGAGGAGGAATGTGGCAAAATTGAGGAATAGGGTCCACTTGAGAAATAGAAATACTTCCGTCACAGAGGTTCCTCTCTCATCTACAATCGCCTCCAAAGAACGCTTCCATAAAATACAATTCCGTTTCCGGCGCATAAAAAAATGCTTGATGTAACGAAAAGCGCAAATCAATTTCCATTTTAATAGAGAGCATCCAGAGAGCCTTAATATAGGGATAGCCTACAAAAGAATCGAATGTTATATCAATTTTATTGCACAAGTTTAATCGATTTGATTCGTATGAATGCTAGTTTTACCATAACTTGAGATTTCATTTCCACCTTTTGATGGAAGGGGAGCGGCATCCCCTTGATTTTGCTTATCTCCCAATAGGTCTAATTAGGATGTAATTGCAAAATGTGTAAATTCTAAATAAATTCATATTCATAAAACAGAAATACCTTTCGCTCGTCCGGAATTGTGAGATCAGCAAGATCAGGCATTCCAGCCGTTGCACTCACATGCATATCATTTGTGGCTGTTCCTATTGTCATTCCTCCTCCTCCCATTGTAGAATGGTTCATAGTGGTCATAGCTTGAGTGAGGGTCGATTGCCTCCTCCCAGATCTACCTCCTAATTTAAAAAAAAAATATGGGAATATTTAAAATATACGGAGTAATCTCATATATTTTTAATTAAATATAATCGTACTTGCTGCTGAAGAATTGTTATTCCTCCTCGCTGTATGTGAGGGCAAAGGGATATTCCCTCTCTTCCGGTTCTTTTTCCCATGTCCACTTCCGCAAGGGTAACTCTCAACTTGGAATTCATTTCCAGCTTCAATCCATTTGTCCTTTTTCTTGAACTCTGTTGGTTCTCGATGATTTGACATAATGTCAGTTTGTTCTCTAATTTGGCATTTTGGAAAAAAGATTTGATTCCCTGCAAGTTTCTCAGATCTCTACAAACTTTAATCTATAAAATCCTACATGTGAAAAAAGTTATAAACTCTTAAATGAATTTCTTCTCAAATTTCTAATTTGAATAAAATCAATCGAAGAATCTTTCTAAAGAGAATGAGAGAGTGGAATGACCGAATCGGAATCAGATGGGTTTGGGAGCAAGTTTTAAGNTGACCGAATCGGAATCAGATGGGTTTGGGAGCAAGTTTTAAGTAACTCTTCCCCTCGCAATCGGATTCAATACTTAACTTTCTTTCTCGCTTTCTCTCCCTCTTTCCAGTTTACTCACCCCAAACAGCCCGAACCCTACTCTCCCGAATACCCGAATTCGAGGAGGAACGAGTTCGAGCATTTCTCACTGAACCGGAGAAGCGCTTTTGTAGCTATATATGAAAGCTTTCCCTCTTCCCCTATAGGGGATTCTCATTTCAGCGTTTTGAATCTCAATCCTGATTTTATGTCCTGCAAAATCATATAAAATCCACCTAAAGAAGAAATTGCTCATTTCCACCTTTTATTTCCTAGATCAAATCATACATCTAGTTCAGACGCAAGTTTTATTTAATCATCTATTTGCCTATCTATTGTAAATGAGTTTATTTAATAAATATTTGTCTGCTTTTTTTTAAATATTTCAGATATCATTTCTTTTCAAGCCATCGATCAATCGACCCCATAATCCCCGATAAATTGGGGTCAAAAGCCAAGCTTGGTAGAGATTTCAGGGATTTTTAGTCATGGGGGGTGAGGTGAAAAGCTGAACCTGATTGATTTAGCCTATCCCTTAAAAAGTTAAAGGAAGGATAAGTTGAAGGCCCTTCGATACCCTCACAGCTACAGATATGTAGTATTTATTCAATTCAATTCCCTCTTAAACCTTTGCTCCTCGCATGTGGTTAATGTGATTTCTGTATTTGTTTTTCAATCCCAAAATTCTCATCCATCAGTTGCTTGCTATCTATTACAGCCTTAAGTGTGAGATGATCTTTTGCCTCTATGGGCCATACTCCTTGAAGGACCCCCTCCGCCTTTTATATAAAACCGAGTTTACCTGCCCTCGCTTATGTACGATAAATCATTTAGTTGTCATTACACAGAGGAACACTTTTGTCCAAAAATCTTGGCGGATATCATGGGCCCTTATATTGTATTATATTGTCCAGTAAAAAAATTGAATATAAAAACCTCATCAGTCATCAAGGAAGACCCCGGGAGATTGATTTGGACACCTTGGGGGTTTTGTCGTATGGCTGCAAGAACCACACCGCGAAGTACTCCTTGACACTTGACATCCTCCCTCGAGTCCCTCTTCTTTATTCATCATAATTTTAATTTTTGTAAGCGATCAGGAATTCTCCACAATATTTAATTGTATTCTGATCATATAGAATTGTGCTCACCTCTGCACTCTCCGGGGCTAAACGCATCAAACAAATGGTTTATTAAATATCTATTTGAATACCGTATGATTAACCCTTTAAGCTCACACCCATCAAAGTTATTTATGTTTGTAAACTTTCGTGTCAGTGCAAGTTGTGATGCATAGTTATACTCTACAGATATTATATATAGTTAAGCATCCAAATTCATACCTATAATCTAATTAGTAATCGTATATCTATTCTAATTA
>JAAZTK010002585.1:0-10882 GCA_036507255.1 Megalothorax incertus | reverse complement strand
ACATTTTTTTAGGAAAGAAAAAATAAACTACTACAATTTACTGCCATAATTCTTTTCCTCGTGCCCCCTCAGAACCCCGGGGGGCCAACCTGTTGCCCCCCCCCCCTATATCCCCGAATATATAGTATATGTAGCTCTGAATTCTGCAAGTTCCCGGCCTAAATGAAAAATGATCCCATTTCTTTCCAGAGTATTGTGAATCATGAGCCGTTTAGAATGGAATTTTGCAAAACTCTTTTTTTTACATATCCTTTGCCCCCGAATTTTAGGAGCTAAAAGGATTTTAAATGGAGACCAAAAAGGGGTGACGAAAACAAATTACACCCTAGAGGGCATCCCTTTTTATTAGGTCTGGGATCCGAAGCCTAAATTTCCCAAAATCCGTATCGAACTCGGATTGAACTGGGATCTGAAAGTTCGGATTTGGATTAAGGCTCGATTCATTCAATCAAATTCAGTCGAAGTCAGCCATTTCCAATCCGATCCACAGTAGATCGGATAATCCGAACGGCCTAAATCCGTGGGATCCGTTGGGATAAACCTTTGGTGGTATAAATGTGTGAGATTTTCCAGATTTAAACCAATTTCATTTCAATCCCAAACTTCAGATCCCAAATTTTTCCGGATTCCGGATCTCAGATTTTTCCGGAGTCGGATGAGTCGAAACTTCGGATTGGAATTTCGATCTCAGCCCTATGCAATATAGCACAATTCAATTTGAATAGTAATAGTATTGTACCAAATGGTTTTTAACTTTTTAGGTCAATTCGGTCAATCCAATTCCCATTAAAAACCATTTCGAAAATTGTCCAAAGAAATACATTTTTGGCGGGGCTAAAAGGGGTCATCCAGGTACTACCCTTTATCGCCTACAAAGATCCCAATTTTTATATCCTAATTAAAGTTATTGAATTACGAAATCTTTTTCTTTCAATTCTAAGCAATATGACTCCATCCCATCATTTGCTACAAACCAAATGGTCTAGGAAAAAACGTGAAAGTGTTTATTTGAGTTATTGGATGAAATGAGAGTGTAGTATAAGTTGGGAGACGGCCGTGCTCGTAGTATGAGGGGGGGATATGAGATGAAAAGGTTTGAAATCGAGTCAGTCTCTCGGCAGCCTCCGTTCAACTCGGTCCTCCACTTTGAGAGATCCTCCTCCTCCACGAAGCTCGGGAAAAAGTGGTAGGATTGCTCGTTCAGATATTTGTTTTTGTGGTTTTGTTAATTGTATACAAGTAGAGTAAGAGTGAGAGAGAGTGAGTGAGGATCTGAGTCAATCTTAATTTATCTGGAGAATGTGACCTGCTTTAAGTTATATACTACCTAGACCGATATATACCATCAACGGCCATCATACTCGTATAATAAAAATACTTTGAACATGCCCTCATCACCACCACCACCCTCATCCTTCTCTCAATCTTGAGAGCTTGAAAAAAAATTAAATGATTTATTCTTCCATGTGAAAGTTGACTTCTAATACTACCACCACCGCCAGATAACAATTCAGGTATGGATTTTAAAAAAAAGTATTTAGCTCTGTTTTTACACAAACTTACTAGTATTATATAATATGAATATTGTACTAAACCGGGCATATCGGGTTTAAGGAACAAAATGTGTGCATGTTTTATTCATGGCACAAATGAGTTCTAATACATAGTACATGTAGTAGAAGTATACCTCCTCCTTTGGGTCTTGTAGCTGTACTTTTCTTATCCTTGAATTTTAAAGATTAGTTGAGCACATGAGTCACACACACACACACTCTTGGGGGAGCTAATGATTAGGCCGAGGAGGAGGAGGAGAGGCGATAATCTAGAGTGCAAAGTGAGCAAGAATAATCATTTAAGTTTCAGTCGGCCAACACTTGATCTGACAGGCTAAATTTGTTAAAAGTCTCAAGCTATTCAATCTGAACACATGAGTAATTTTAGGATTGGAAGAATGGCCCATATTTTTTTTGCAGGAGGGATACCATTGAAAAATTGTATCAAATTCATTTGCCAACTCCGAAAGTCAAGTGGTCTAAACCCCAGTCCAACTCTTTCTTGGTTAAACCCAGCAGATCTTCACATGAACATTTTGAATAGGAATATTTATTTATAGAAGCACAGTTGATAGACTAAAATTGTAATACGCATATATTGTATTACAAATATTGCAGACCTTTCAGAGCAAAGTTTTTAAAGATTTGTTGGAATCATTTCTGAGCAAAATGCGTGTGCAAAAATGCAAATTTTAAGTTGAGACATGAAATTTTGTGGCGGGAATTTTATATTAGGGCTGGGATCCAAATGATTTCGGATCCTATCCGAGAATCGGATAAGGAAATCCCCATCCGAAGATTTACAACCTAACTTTGGATCCGGAAAAATTTTAAATCTGTCAATCGGCGTTGGGATCGGATTTGGGAAAACTTGGGCTTCGGATCCCAGCCCTAAGTACAATAAAATATATGTTTATCGACAATACATGCCGAGATCCTCTCGAAATTTTTATACGCTTAAAATTAGGGCCAAAGAGTCGAGGGATGTGGTAGGTAATATCAACCTCTGTTGAAAACAAAGTTGTATTAATCTCTCATCGAGCGGCCCCTTAAAAAACCGGGTAGCATACATACATACATACAGGATGATCCACGAGGTTTTTAGGCTTGGTGCCCAGAAATTCATTCGAGTGAGCCCAAAAGGTCCTGCAAAAGGTTGGATTAAAAATAATATTAAATCCTTTTTGTCCTTGATTCAAAAATAAATTCTACTCCTCCGAATTATTCAACTTTGTATTATCAGAACGTACTACTACGACATTTGTACTTATTCTAAGCTACGAGTATTACTCAAAGTGTTACAAAACGAGGTGCATGCAAACCTCAAATTACGAGTTTAAATTCATTAACCCCTGGACGCGGTTCAAAGGATGAGGTCATCCCAAACACTATAGTTTAGACCCTCATTTTCTGAACATTTTTTAAGCGTATTTGGATTTCCTAATTAGTCCTGGGATCAGAAATCCGAGGATCGGTTCGGATAAGGAAATCCCAATCTTAAGATCCGACAATCCGACTTGAAATGGGAAAAATTTCGGATCTCAAACGGACTTGGGATTGAAATGGGATGATTTTGAGACTTGGGAATCCAATCGGGAGCCTTTGAGCGGAATCGGTTTGGAAGAATCCGGCCTGGAATCCCAATCCGAGCCACGGATCCCAATTCAATCCGAGTTCGGAACGGATTTGGGAAAATTTATCTTCGGATCCCAGCCCTAGGCCAAATCTATACATATTTAATTTAGCGGAGGGTGTGCTTTTTAAGCGTTCGAAGACCTTGTAAACTACTACCTTTTACGATATATTAATGCAGGCTTAAATACTCGAGTATATATCATTGGAGGGATCTGGAAAAATGACAAAATTGGTCATAATTCACACGCCTGTCCCAGCATTTTTTAAAGAAATTATTATGACCCTACTCTTACGTCCGCCGTCGACAATATTTGCATAAAGTATAATTTTTGCATGAATTCAAACTTGTAAAAAATGAGCAGTTTTAACGGGGAGGAGGAGGGAATACATACGGATATAAGCACTTGCAAAAAATTACAATTTGCAACAAAATAATAATACAAATGTAATATAATAAACTCGAGTCATTTCATACTTATATAGGGAGCCCTATACATGGACAAACAATGCTGACAGCCCTATTTACTCTTTCCTACGATATATAGGTAGGTAGGTACATGGAGCTAGATGGGCAGGGCAGATTTAAATCTTAATTAAGCATCGAGCCATATTTCATGGAGGACTAATTATCAAGACGAGAGACAATTGGCAATCTTCCTTATATGATGAATTTGTGAGCCTCCTGCCTAATATATCCTACCTATAAGGAGTATACCTATAATACATATTCATATAAGAAGGATATATAACATTTATTTACCTATTAGAGGATCTAAGCAATATGCTTTCGAGGTCCTAATTATCCTAGCTTTCAAAAGCTTCCCAATTTGATTAGCACATAATTCACTCTTATTCATGAGGTTCTTACGACGATAGTAGTACCTAGAGTATATTCAACCCATGTTCTTATCCAAATTTGCACATTTGTATCGATAATTCAATTCTCAATATCCCTCTTATGATCATATTCATATTCATATTCCTATCTAGGACTGGGATCTGAAGCCACGTTTTCCCAAATCCGATCCCAACTCGGATAGAACTGGGATCCGGGGTTCGGATTGGAAGGCTGGATTCATTCTCATTCGACTCTGGGATCCGACGGATTTCGGATCCCAGCCCTATTCCTAACATCGTTCCATGATACTGTACACTTTTTGAACCTAGAATTAAATTAAATGCAACCCTTTTTGAAATTTTGATCCATTTTTCAAAAATCCCCAATGCAATTTATATTTGCTGTTAATTAAGCTACGAGACGTACGAGAGTGGGGGGAATTGAATGGGATCTCATTTATGACTCCATTTCTGGAGGACCTTTCTATACAAGTAAATTGACATTGGGCACGTCTTTTGTTTCATTGGGGGGCCGTCCTAAAATTGAGTCCAATTGAACTTGGAATTGAATGGGATCTGTCTTTTGGGGGAAATTAAATAAATAGCTTTTACTCATATCTGCTCAAGAAAGATAAGAAATTGATCTTCTTTCCTATTAATGCTACACACAATATCCTAGTACAAGTCTTATTAGGTAGTATGTATTAATAAATAATGATATACCGATCGTAGATGCCCTATACGAGTACAATATAATAATATGTACAATACTTTGTACAATATTCTGGAGGGATTTATCTTAAATTCCTGAAGAGATATATTTAATAAAAACGGGTTTAACCATATAGAAAGCCCGCTCGGAGTCCGGAAAGACCGGACAGACAGACGGACGGACGGACATACCAAGCATTATATGCCGCTATCTTTTTAATAGCCATTATGAGAACCCGGCTAAAATTATAGGATTTTAAGTATGAAATTTTTAGAAATTTCAAGGGGGTTTTGAGCCCAAATTTTCATATTTTGAGAGGTTCCCCGAAATGTAGCTTAAAATTATAAATAATAATAATTAGAGTGGAAAAATGGTTCCATTTTTAAGGTATTTTGGCTTTTTTTCTATTAGTCCTGAATTTCCCTTGGGAGTACCTTGTAGTAGTAGGATAGTTTCTCAAGTGAGCCCTCATGAGTGACAATACCATCAGAAGGAGTCTCCCCCAAAGAGCATTGAATAATGTATAGGTAAATAATGTTGAGTCGAATTAAGTAGTAAGTAGGTACAGTCCCCCCGCTTAAATAGGCTGGAAATGGAGATTGGTTTGGGGAGATTGGGAATTCGAGTTGAATATCAGTAGGTAAAATGAATAGGAAATCCAATGTTTGAAACTCGGGACATTTTAATAAACAAAGTCTGCTTATTTATATACAATACACATCGTAGTGGTAGTACTACTATTTTGACAAATGAACCCTCGGTTTATTTATAATTTGAAAAGTCGAGAGTTTTTTAATCTTTTAACAAGGGTTGACTCAACAGGAGGAGGAGAGTTTAAGGATCGAGGTTGAGGACACGTGTCAAATCATTTATTAAAGAATCTTGTCCCACGTCCAATTCCTAATTCCTCATCTTTGGCCCGGGGATGTCGAGGAAGAGTTAATTTTAGAGTTTGAATCCACCTCATTTATCCACATTTTCATCGGATATAACTCATAGTGGCATGGTACGATACATAGATTAGATCAGAATTCTTGTGAAGCATACGTAAATTTATTTGGTTCATAAATTTAGGATCCAGTCGTATTGAAATATACATCTGACTCTCAATTATCAGGGCTCAGATCCAAAAAATCTCTCGGATCAATCCAAGGATCGGATTGAATCGGATGGGAAATCCCAATCCGATCGCTTTAGCCATCCAACTTTGGTTGGGAAAAATTTGGGATCTCAAACGGGTTTGAATCTGAAGAATCCAAGAATCCAGTTTGGGATCCGTTGAGCCAAATCGAATGGGAATTTGGATGGGAATCCGTCCTTCCATCCCAATCCGAACGGATCCCAGTTCAATCCGAGTTAGGATCGGATTTGGAAAAATTTAGGTTGGGATCCGAGCCCTTAGCAGATCTAGCTCCGAAAGCTCGTTGAATTTTACAACTTGCTCGTGAGATCCTTAAAGCTTATATACCCCCTCTACCTTAATTCAATTTCAATGATTGCGAAGGAGGTGGAGGAGGCCGAAGCGACGGTGGAGGAGTAAGAGTTTGGCAAATTGTTTGCAAAAAGTTTTTTAAACTCTCTCACTCGGATCGGATTAAGAATTAGGTGCGAATCCTCACTCCTCCTCATGAATCCAGACACACTTGCCATAATTGACCCGATTTGATTCGATGCAATGGCCCAAATTCTCCGGGTTTACCTCCAGAGGAGAAATAAATTGACCATTTTATTTCTCAAAACTTCTTTTTAATCCTTTTGGTCCGAAGACTCCGAACCCTTGTATTGTTTTAATTTAATCATGGTCTTCCATTTTACTCCTCGGCCTTTTGTTTCACTTCAAATACATATTAAGCAGTAGTACAACAATTCGGATTAAAATAACAACTAATTTGTAATACTCATACATGCCTGGTAGTACCTATCTTACTTCCTACTCCACCTTTTATACTACCTAATGCTAATAAAAACACGATAAATTAGCATTCTAATGAGAATTTCCTCTTTGTTCCTTTCCCCCTCCTCTCCTGCTATTTCCGAGCGTAAAAGTAGCGATTAATCTTGCTCAAATTCATCCATTTATTCATCCTCCTAACCTCAATGTCCTCAAGGTATAGCAGCAAGCATACACATCCAGCTAATATTTGAATCCACAAGTTAATCAATGACACTAGTACCTATTAATATATAGCGAACCTACAAAGGAAGTCATACCAGTAGAATACATGGCAGATATCCGCAAGAAGTCTTAGAATTTCCTGGGTATAATACTGGCGGGTATACACTAGTGAAATAAGCCCAAATCCGTGGGGGCTTGCACTTTTTCCGGGGTCAAATGGACCCAGGGTCAACGGAGCTTTTCAATTATCCTTTTTCCGGGTGCAAAAAAGTTTAAATATTGAGGACTGTGGATTTAAAATGACCCCAAAATCCCATCGGATGACCCCGTTAGAGGTCAAGGGAGTGGACTTTTGAGGAGATGACCCACCCGGAGAACCACTGTCCTGGTCTTAAAATAACCGGATCGGGTATTTTATTTGAATTTTTTGGACCGAGTTTTGTCCAGGGTAACCCTGGGCCAGTGAGGACGAGGAGGATTAACGGTGGTCAGGTCACGAAGCATAAAGGAGCCATCCCCAAAATTATTCTAGATTTTTTACATCATTTTGGATGAATTTTGAAGGTTCCGTGTTGAAGGAGTTTGGTAAAAAATATGCACATTGGCATAAAGTGAAGACTTTTATGTACTTAGATATATATGATTACTGATTAGATATAGCTATTCCATATTAAAACATTTATAGGATTGAATTAGGATATGGTGGAAGCATTCCAGAGCACGGAGGATGACATGGGAAGCTAGAGCTAATTGGAAATTGAGGGGAAAGCGGAGAAAGTTGCTCGAGGATGACTTTCTCCGACTTTCTCTCCTCCTCCTCCCGCGGTTTATTATTCCGCTAGTTATGCTAGCGGATTGTTCAAGCTTACCTAAGGTGAAGGAGGAGGAAGCTAGGACTCTCCGTAAGTAGATATATGCAGTAGAGGGAAAGATGAAGATGGGAAATACCATAAAAAAAAGGCCAAAGGTTTACCTTGCACAGTTCCACCTCGGCTCTGAGAATCTTTACGGTTGGTAAAGATTCGGAGAAGGAGGAGGAGGAATTGCAATTTAGGTGAGGGTCGGTGGAAGAGAGCTTGAAGATATTTCCATTTTGAATGCTCATTCTGATTGCTTCCCCTTTCTTCATGTGTACCAGCGATCATGATGTCTCACTCTTTTACCTTCTCCCAACTTCTGGTTCATGGCCCATGATGTAGTAGGTAGGTATATACTAGTAGGAAATACACCTCAGAGGAAATGTAAATTGAATTTACGGTGTTTTGCAACTGAATACCTATCTACAGCTACCTGTTCTTCCCCGTATATTATATTCTGGCTCCTTTTTGTGAGTCGGATTAATAGTATCTACGCCTCTGTTTCTTCTCACGGTTAGTTTTAAGGTTTAAATTCAATTTTTCCACTAAATTAATCCCTTTCTTTCTTTACTTCTCCTCCTCCGCCTCCTAAACTTAATTAGAATTGAGTCCTGAAATAACACAGATCCATTTCAAACAGGTCTCAGCTCCTTTTTAAACACCGGAATCTTTTAGGTTCTGGAAATATATATATACAATTTTGGTTCTGGAGGATGAGGAAACCCTCAGCCATGCAATTAAGAAATCTGAATAATTAATAAACATTGAATTTCTTTCCCCCCCCCTCCTCCTCCTCCTTCCCTTTGCATTTCCACATTTGGTGGATTTATATTAATGAGCAAATATAATTGTAGGAACCATTTACTTATAAACAATATATATCTATACCTAATGCTTTCGAGGGTTTCAAGCTGTGCTATACTGCATATGTAATGAGCTAGCTGATTAAATCATGGTAGAAACTTGAAATCTTGAATTAAGACGATATGAAATTCTTCTTCTTTGAAGTTTCTTAATCAAGTTATGAATTATACATGTAACTTGTGAACGGCCAATTGTACCCTATGTACTCTTAATATTTTACAAGATATACTTAGGTATACGTAGTAGTACGATAGATTGGTTCATTTAGTTTAAGGCTGGGATCCGAAATATGTCAGATCCGAGGATCGGTAATCCCGATCCGAAGATTTAATCATCCGACTTTGGATCCGGAAAAATTTGGGATCTGAAACGGGTTTGGGATTGAAATGGGATGGGAATGAATTCTGCCTTCCATCCCAATCCGAATCGCGGATCCCAGTTCAATCCGAGTTCGGATCGGATTTGGGAAATTTAGGCTTTGGATCCCAGCCCTATTGAATATATGATATACTTATAGTACATTGCATATGTATTGTAGTATTAACTACTGATATTATACTAGACATACACCTACGATAAATAGTAATAGTTAATATGTATCTGGATATATTGGAAAGCTAATTAAATTATTAATTAACAGATATGAACTGAGAAGGCGGGTCGAGATGAACTTCAAAGGAGAAATGAGGAGCTAATTAATTTACTAAAATCGGAGCTTAAAATCCAAGTCCGTACAAAAGAACAAAGGTTATGACAAAGTCCATCGAACAAAGGATGGGGATGGGGGATCGGGGCGGGTATATTCCCGCCGCCGTCGTGGGTGGCAAATCACATCGGGCCGACCTTGATTCTTCAACAGCTACAGCCGTCGACCTTGAGAGCGTCTATGTACTAAATATACATATAAATATAATAAATATATTAAAATGAATTTACCTTTTATTTTAAAAAATTAAAATTCAATTCCTTTATCTTAAAGGTCACCTATTGGAATCGGTTACAGCATTCTCTCTTCCTATCCTTCCTCCTCCTCTCTTCCGTTGCCACCTCCGCATTCATAATTATGGCATTCTCCTCAACTTCCGTAAGCTTTTTATTTATTTTTTTACCAAAAATTATTTAATTTTGCTGTTAATTTTGCAATTTTTAATTTAAATTTTAAAATTTAGAGCGGATTCCCTCATTTTTTCGAGTCAGACACCTCACCAGCCCAAGCAGGGATCCTTGGGGTGACACTCCTCATCCTCGTCACCCTCTTCCTTGGGGCACAATGGCCAATGGTTCAACAAAGGGCTGGACTTTCACTTGGACTTTCACTCCTCGTTCTCAGTACAAAAATAAATTGCGCATAGAGCAAACTCACTGATTAAAATTTTAAAAATAATATTTTTTCAGCAACCATTATTGGAGCAATATTCCTCTCGACAGCCCTAGCTAACCCTCACCCTCGACCATCTGATATACTCCTCCTAGTCCCTCTATTCCTTGTCATATTCTCCATTAATACCATGCTTCCAATACAAAGAGGTATTGCCGCCTTTATTTCCTCAACTATCATCCTTCTACACTCTGTATACGTATCTACCATGACCTTGGGTCAAGAGAATCTCATCACTCAGGTTAGCAAAGTCGACTTAATTTAGCCAAGATTTAACAATATTTTACTCGAGGAGAAAGTGCTTCCTTTTTGGTTTAAATTAATCCGATTTCCTCCTTCCCCAATGAATGGCTCATTTGCAAAAAACATGCAAAAAGACGCTCGAATAAATATGTATATTCTTATACATATAGAGTAGGGATTCAGAACAAGAATTTGGAGAATTTTGGGAATTTTTCAATCGAGTTTCGGAGGGATTTGGGATGCGGCGGGGAAACGGTGACATCCTTCGCTTCAAATGCTTTCGGGAACTTTAAATTCCTAAATTCCTATTTCTTTTTCAAGGGGAAATATCTATCTTAATATGACCACGTCCTCTTTTTATTCCATCTGTAAATATCCTAGTACAATATTACTAGTACATACATATATTATAATACATAGGGCTGGGATCGGAAATTCGTCGGATCCCATCCGAGGATCGGATCGGATCCGAAAATCTCAAATCTCAAGCTTTAATTATCTGACTTTGGATTCGGAGAAATTTGGGATCTCAAACAGAATTAGGATTGAAATAGGATGGGTTTTGAATCCGAGAAATCCCAAATCCCATTGCATCTCATCCGATCCTCATCCCAACCTTATCCCACGGATTTCCGCTCAGGAGCTTATCCGATTCCACTTAGAATGGGGGGGGGGGGGGGGGGGGGG
>JAAZTK010002584.1:0-10884 GCA_036507255.1 Megalothorax incertus | reverse complement strand
AGATATTCGTAGAGTTTAACGGACACCTTAAGCTCATTAGCAGTCAGTTTTTGAGTTTGAACTCTTTTATTGATACTTCTGGACACTTCAATGAGTAGTTCATAATTAGGCGGAGCTTTGACCTGTTTGTACGTAAAAAAACCAATTTGTTAATAGTTTAAACTTAAATTGTAAATAGCACAACTTACATCAATTGAGGCGACAAACTTGTGAAGATTTCCTTCGGATATTGAAAGGCAAATCTTTGCAATCTTGGCACTAGTAACTGATGATGAGGAGCTCGCCTTCCCCTCTGCCTTCAGGTTCACCATCCTGAAATAAATAGTCAATTTTAATTAAAATTAAAAATCAATCAATTCTAAATAACACATGTTGTAAATGTAAGATTTAGACTCGAACAAGAAACACTAATTAATTAATTTATTTATCAAGGAACCTGACGGTGTTGAATCGTCACTGACGATGACCGGAAGCTGACCTAAGGCTGAGAGACCCCCGAATATTGGAAAATCTACGAAAAAATAGAAAAACGACAAATTAAAAATGACAACTTTCAATTTGTATACAAAAAGGTCCATAAAATAAGTACCTGTTAGATAATTGGTGGCAAGCGTAAACCAGAGCAGGGATGACAATTACAAAATATTAATTAGTCAATTAATTATGTAAAAAAGCAATTAATTAAGAGATTTTTGAGCAAAACAAATGCAAAGACCGAACCGAAATTGTCAAATTCTTCCCGCCTCGCGCAAGTGAGTGGGAAATGCGGAGTTTGAATTTTTCAAAAATCACACAAAATTCTTGAATGTGCAATAAAAATTAATTTAATTAAAATTGACGACTTTTTTAATTAAATTCTTCTAATTGGGTGTGAGGAGTGGATAGCCCACCGTTTTATGGTCATATTTAACTAAAATTGTCGGTAAGTTGGGCATTTTTAACCATAATTAACTGTGTTTTTGATTTACATAAATATTTTGATGATGAAATTGAATTCAGAATTTTATTAAAAGTAATTTATTTAATTAATTTATAGATTGGAGCTCCTTTGAGACCTGCACCGTGTCACCAGCCTAACCTGCTTAAATTACCCATTTAATTATGCCCTTGCGGTTTCTTTTTAATTGGCTACTCAATGAGCGATTTATCCAAAGACTATCTGAATCTTACCGTAAGTTTGTTAAAATTCTTAATTAAAATTTTTTATTCAAGGAAATAATTGTTTTATAATTGTTTATATATTTAGCTATTCGAAGGTCAGCTCAACTCGTAGCCTACGTGTTCCAAAGGAGCCGAGCCAAAATTGAGGATGTCAATCCAAAGGAAAGGGCACAGAGATTTACCGAAACGCTAATTAAAGAAGCCAAGAAGGAATTTGAGTCTGCGAGGGATGGCAAATTAAAAAAATAGCTGTAGAATCTCTCCTAATTATGCAATTTTAGTCGAATTTATTAATTATTCTAGCCTCTCGCGAATCGTTTTCAAAGTTAAGAGCTCTGTGCTATTTTAATTGATCGAATGAACAGATTAAATTAAAGTTTGATAAGATATTCAATACTTTACGTGATTTTAATCTTAATTTCCTATGATAAGAAATTGTAGGATATTAACTTGGTTCAAAATTTAATTTAAAATATCACATTGCATAATATCATATTGCATTTATTAATTTACCAATCAAATCTTGAAGTTACAGAATAGATTTTTCGATACTTATCCCAAAACCCGTTTTAATTAAATTTTTAGAAGAGTTAGCAAAATTAAGATTACCCTAAATAAGGCTCAATATTCAGGTTCCGCAAAGAATTGAGTAAAAATCCATCTCACAAACTCCTTTTTGGGTTAATTTTGTGAAATATCATAAAATCCTTTGAGATACCCTTCCTATTGAGCCATACCTAATCGCTTAATTAAATACATGAATAGATCTAGGTTTAAAATCTCACAATTTATAATATATCTAATCAATCGTTTCAAAAGATAACTCGTCATAAAGTGCATAATATAAAATATAGGTCGTCTTGTCCGTCTTCAAATCTTCAAGTTGTTACATTTTAGATGCGATCATTGTCCTTACATATTGCTCAACCTTTGGTGGAATCATCAACTTGTCAAGTTCTGCTTCAAAGGCTTTGATGCTGCCGTAACCTCCCACGTATCCTATGAATGATTTATTTTAAAATAACAATCTTCCAATATCTTTTATAATATTAATCAATTTACCATTGAGCCTACAAGCCACGAAAGAACGGTTCAATTGATCTCCAGGCTCAATGTCCAAGAGATTAAGAATCTGTGGGTATCTTTGCAGGAGATATTTTTGATGATAGCTGCACAAAAATTAAATAAATTGAACTAATTAACAATTAGATGCAAAAATTGGACTTACTCTTCGGCTTCAGTAAATTTGCCAGCGGGTAGAATCTTTGTTTGGATCTTGGATTTACGCTTCTTGGACTCTGCCTGCATTGTTTCTTCAGCAAGCTTCTTTTGTTCTTCGTTATGATAGAATATGGCGGACATGTACTGAATTAGGAAAGTTTAAATTAGGTAAATTTCAAATTGTATTCAATTTCATACCTGTCTGGAGCATTTTGAGGAAGGGTCATGATTTTTCCAAAACATTTCCAGCATCTTGGAGTATGAAGTCACTTCAGGGTCATATTCAATGTCAACCTATTCATGTTTTCAAAGGGAATTGCTATATAAAAGATCCTTATCGATTTAAAGAGTCGCTTACGGTCTCGGTATGGTCTCCCCTGTAGAAAAGGGTATGGAAAAGAATCGATTAAAAATTAAGGTCAGACTCTATTAAATCGATAATTCAAACTTGTATTCCAGGTTAACTTACAATCGTCTATAAGTAGGGTTCTCAAGAGTTCCTGAATGAATGGAATGCATATTTTATTAATTTGGTTCAAGGATTCTAACTAATTGAAAGTCTTACCTCCAGCAAATCCGACTTTGGTGCGGACAACCCCTGGGGCACAGCCTGGAAATGATATTTATCATAATGAGATGGCCTGGATATGGATTATGGGTGAGATTGTTACCGAACTGCGCCTCCGGGAACCAAAATCAGCTCATCCCGAACCTATATTTTAATTGTAAATGAATTATTGATGATTTTAATTCTAGAAAAATGATTTTTAACTTACGTTGCTCTCTCCCCTGTCCAATCCGCCAATAAATCATCAGCTTCCGTCATGTTTGCCCCCTTGATTAGGCCTGGATTATTCCCCAATACTCTTCTGGGATGAATTAACTGGAAATTAATTAAATAATTAGGATTTAAGATGAATTGTATTGATTTCTTGGTTAAAAATTCTTACTGCGGATCTGTGTGTACAGAATATTTGTCGAATTGAGCGAATCATGCAAAGAGTAATCAAGTTATGAAGGTACTACTAATTTGCGTGTAATATTTTAAGAGATTGTTGTTGAAAAACCTTGAGGTATCTCTATTTGATTCTTGGTTGGGTTGACTGAAGGATTTTTCAAGAGCTCCTGAGCTGAGGAGTGAAGGGGAAACAGTTTGAACTGCGAACATGTGAATTGGGAACCCAAAACAGGTTTCATTATACGAGAGTATAGGGAATTCAAATTAGTATTACACATAGGCTAATATAGTGTGCAATTGCATACTCACTTCAAGCTGCTCAATAGAACCCAATTCATCAAGCTTATTTGCATTGCATTTATCTTTTTATGCATTTATCCTAAATTATAAATTCGTTGATTACAGGATGAATGATTTCAAGTAATTTTTACACGGTTCAATGATACCATTGACGTCAAAGATTATTTGTGGTTAAAAAATATAAATCCTAAAGTTAAACTAGGTACTATAATACATTTACATATATTGCATTGCATTACTCGATAGTAGAATGATTGTCTAAAATTTTTTAATAAATTCGGATGGATTTTTATTGTATACAAATATTCTGAAACCTTAATAAAAATATTGTTAAACAAGTAGTAAAATATACTATTACAATATATAGAATAGATAACTAGATCTCTTTGCATCTTTAATTAATAAAATTTTAAATAGGATAGCAAAAAAGAGGGATCAGAAATTCATAATATTAATTAGTATAAATAATTCCCTATAAAATACAAATGATTATAGTGTTCCAAAAAAGGCACTCCACTTCAAATTGAGATGAAAAAAAAGAACATAACCAAAACAAAATAGCACTTTTTGAGATTAAAGATACTCTCGTAAGTCTACTACACAAAAAGCTAGTTAATTTACACAATATTTGTTATCCAAGAAAAGATATTATATAAAAAATAGATATAGATTAAGGCTTTAAAGACATTTCAAAAAAATATAGGTAGGTCCACAAATTCTTAGGCTAAGAATCTTAGCAGCTATCAATTTCAGAATTATTGAGGGTGAGCTCATCATCATCTGGTTCGTATCTCAATCCAATCAAGCTTGGGAAATATTCTCCAATAAGTCGATCCAGTTTCTTCTCCAGTTTCAACACTTCTGTATACCTTCTTTTGCCTTTCTGCAAACGTCAAACAAAACCAAAAAAATTAGACTTTGAAAAACCCTACCTTTTCTTTAAAAAATTACCTCAAAGAAATGTGCTCCTTGATAAATAGTCTTTCGTAACATGGTGATCATATCCGCAGGATCAGCCAACGCAGAAGGCTCGCAATAGCAAAGTCTAAAGCGGATTGCATCCAAAGGTTGAGCATGACGGTTGTAGCGTTTCTGAAAAAAAAACAATACCTCATTAGTTCGACTATAAATTTAAAAGACATTGAGATTTCCGTACAAAATAAAGCTGATCGAAATGTGCTCGAAGGGTTTGACTCTCCTCAGCCTTATAAATCTCCGATAAGAATTTACAGCAAAGATTGAAATCCTCCTTCTTCATAATCTGCCCCATTTTCTTCATATTATACTTTTCCCCATAAATCCCAAACTGCCTATGAACAGCCTCAAGCTCAGTACAAAAAAGACAATTAAAATCATCATCCTCGTTGATATTCCCAAAGGGTGGGATATGACATTTGAGGTGGAACACTTTGGGGCATGAATCACAACATATTAGTGAATCCCCACCATCTAGGCATATCCCACAGTAATCTTCATTGTCATCCTCGTTTGTAATCTTCATATCCACGGGTTTGATGATGGGGATCTCTTCTCCAGATGACTTTCGAGAGCTTGTAGTATCCATTGGAATAGGTTTAGTCTTTCGAGGTGTCTTCCTAGTCTCCTGTACAGCAGTAGTACGGGGTGAGATTCCTTTTGAAGTTGAAGCATCTGTGTTCCGAATACTTCGTCTAGTCAGCCCTGCCCTATCTTCAGCCAAAGCAAGAGCCCGTGGATTTCTAAAATATTCAACAATACTCTTATTTAAAGTGAACATTAAAATGTATTTATTAGAGTATCTTACTCGATTGTTAGCACGGGAGGAAGGGAATTCCTTTTTCTACCCGGAAATTCAACCTCTTCATCTTCATCCCATTTCCTCACTTTCCTCACCCTCCGCAAGCTCTTTGAATAAGAATTCTCATCCGAATTGTTCAAATCCCCATCATTAAACGGAGGAGGAGCATTGACTGCTGTGAATGAAGCTTTTGCAAGTCTTCTATACTCAGAAAGGTCCTGTTTTGGTTTGGCATTCGGATCCTCAAATTCTGGTTCAGCCTCCAGCTTTTGTACAGTTAATTGTTGCTTCCTCCTAGCCTTTACCTTGCTATCCCCCTCGGAATCAGGAGCTTCAGTTGTTTTTCGCTTTCGGAGTGATATTCCAGACCCATCTGGACTACTCTCTCCAACCCTTGCATCATTTGGCTCGTTCAACTCTTCGTTATTTGGTAGGGTAGCCCTTTTGCTTGAATTTACAACTTTTCCCACTGATTTTCGGGGCCTTCCAGCACCTACCCTTTTAACTATATGAGCTGGTGGCTGTTGAATTTTTTTTTAAAAAATTAATTAATTCATTTTTTACACATTTTGAATGATTTTTCTTACAAAGTCTTCATCCATTGCTTCATTCACAACCCCATCATTACTACTCCGATTTGAATTGAATCCCTTGACGTATTTGGCATGGGGTATGTTAGGAGAGATAGTCACTCCATTTACTTTGAAATCCTCTTTCCCCTGCTTTTTCAATTCTTCAAAATTCCCCTTGTCACAATAGTATGCCACCCATAAGCTCTTGACTCCTATTTAAGGGTATTTAGAATTAAAATTATCCATTTTAATATTAAAATACGATATTAAGTACAAGTACTCACGTTGATTCACATCCTGACAAGCCCCCTCGTCAAAATAAAAATTCTTCGAGGTCTCTTCTTCTAAACTCACATCATTTTTCAAGAGTTCAAACTGTTTTTGAAGGTAGTCAGATTGCTTATGGGCTCCACTGTGGGATGAGCGTAAAATTAAAATTTTAAATATGGATTCTTAATTTTTAATACACTTACTTGAAATATCTAAAAAGGCTCCACTGACTTCCTCCCTCCAATAGGCACTTTGCATAACTTCCAAATTGCTCAGCCTGCCTCGAGAGTACTTTAAATAGGGCTGCTTTTCCCTCGAATAAGTTTTGATTGATATACAGCCTCATCCACAACATTTCTTCGGATCTCCATCTCCCTTTGAATTAATTCTTTGAACAACCTGCAATTCAAATAGAAGATTTTAAAGGATTTCTCGATTTACTTTATGATTGAGAATACTTACTCGTTCATAGACGCAGTGACTCTTTTAAAGAATGCATCCCGTTTGGCAGTTAGGGTATCTATTTCAATCCGGATCAGTTTGTCCGAGAATTTGACGGCTTTGTCAGCAATATCTCTGCAATTTTTGAATAAATGTTAGATCATTCCTGTCCAATTAGGGCATATTATATGCAGAATCAATAGACTTACTTGGCTAGACTCAATTGCTTTCCAATATCCTTTTTGTAATTTGACACAAGTTCCTCCACAGTCTTCACCACATGTTGACCTGGGTCAGAGTGATCTTTATGCTTATCCAGGCTACATATGGAAGCCTCACAAGTAGTACAGTAAAGCATTAGAGGTGCATCATCGTGGAGTTGACATTTATTGGAGATTTGCTCGGGGAATTTATTTGTGGGTTCACCTGCACTCATGTCCAGAATCACGTGCTGTTTTGTTATATTTTGATACTTGTGACTCTGCAAAAAAAGAAGCATTTTTAGCCAATTAAAAAGGCATTTGAAATTGAATGAAATTGATAATCCTACCTCTTGGCAGTAAGAGCACAAAAATGATTTACAATCAGGGCAATAACAGCACGCCTTCTCCCTCCTCACACAATAATTGCACACCTCGAGGTCATAAAGGTCATCCACATTTAACTGTGCTTCCATTGTCTCGAAGAGGAAATCCGTTGAGAGGAAAAGACCCTTTTCAAAGAGCCTGAAGCAAGTTGGACATTTTGAACCTATGCAGTAATTTAGTAGAATTTTACAAAAATTGTACATGATTTTAAACAATTAATTTACCATTTTTATTCATAGAATTCTCAAGGCATGCCTCGGAGCAAATGCAATGAAAACAAGGTAGGACACGAACTCCGATTGTTGATTCGGATCCATTGCAAAACGCACATTTTGTACAGGGAGGTAGACCGGTAAAAACCCGGGTATTGATTCCTCCAGGCATACTTGGAGAATCCGTCCCTGCCATGAGCTGATCCTCACTCGAGAGCCTCGAGTTCCTTGAAGTCGCCATCCTGAAAACAAATTAGAATTTAAGCAATTAAAAATTCATCCAGATTTGCAATGCAAATTCAAAGTTGTCAAATGCGGATATTTACCTTTTTTCCCACAGATTTTTTTGAATTGTTTTCAACTGTTGAAGATGACTCCCTCCCAAGGTAGAGGTAGGGGAGATTGTAGGTAATTAATTAAAAGTTGAATTAATTTAATTGACACTCCTCCTCGAAATAATTAAAATGGAGTTGACTGGTGGCTCCAAAATGGCTGTTAATTTTGGTTAGTTTGTGGGCGGAGGCGCTGTAGTCAATGCATTGCATTGCAAAGGCCCTCTAACCTGAATTCGTTTGAAATTTAGCTGGGGCGCGGAATCACACAACCCTAAACAAAGAGATCCGCAGGAACGTTTGCATTGCATTGCATTGGAGTCGAGTGGTTCACAAATTATATTTATTTCAGACTGCCTAATTAATTAATTAATTAATTGTGATCATAATTAGAGATATGTATATCAAAAATATGGGATATATACTATATTTTGCATTAAAAAATTTATGCAATGCGTTAATTCTTTCAAATTTCAAATTCAAGTTCATAAAACATTAAAAAATTAATTAAATGTAAAGATTTGTGCCTAATTGGATCTGAAATAATTAAAATTTATTTTTAGACGCGAAAAAAACATTTTAAAAATATTCCGATGCTAAAAGAATTATTTATCTTTTTGATATTTTTAAATGCGTTTTATTCAATTTAAATTCAAAATGACGTTGCATTGTGCAGATAATTTTATATTATAAAAATAATTTAATAATTTCGTCAACAATATCTGACATTAACAGATTCTGAGGTCTCGTTACAACACTCTTCCTCCTCGTCATCATTCTGTTGTGTCACGAATGTCACTTTTGCCCCTTGAATAAGGATCTCGTATTCGCAATCATCATCCAGGCAGATTTCTTGACATTCGGGGGAGCTGTTGACCTTTTTGGCCTAAAATAAATCTTAATTTAGAGATTTAAAGATTTTTTTGAGGAATTTACAGATTTAGTATGAGATGAAGGACGCCCGGAGGAAGATTGGCATTTCTGAAGGTAAGATTCGCTAAGGGCTCCTTTGACATGCGCCGACGAATCCGATTGACTTTTATTTTCAGATCGGGTGGCTGACCTTTGACTTCCGGTTTGTGATGCTGCACATTTAAATAATTATTATGGACAACAATCAATTAAAATGTAAACCTTTATCCGAATTATCTTGAAATCCTTTGGAACTTGGGGCTTTCTTTGCAGCTTCACTTTCACTTTCTGAACCTTTCACACCTTTTTTACGACACCAATAAGGATCACTATTCGGGTAACACCAATACGGGTCATTGGGATCAATGTCTTTCTCAGATTTCTTTGAACTAGCTTCAACATACTCCTCCTCCTCTTCCTCTCCTGAAGATGACCCTGAAATTAATGACAATAGAATTCCTTAAGTATTTTCAGCCAGACTTAAATCTAACCTCCCAATTCTTCAAATGAAGTTGGATCTTCGTCCGAATTCGGGTTTGGATCAGAGCCCTCGAATTCCAGGGCATCTTTGGGCATTGAGGTGCCACTTGGAACAAGGTCAGAATCTACCAGGGAAGAATCTTGTCCAACCTTTGCAGATACCTCCGAGTTCACCTTACTAGTTCCAATCCCACTTGCTCCAAAGGATTCAACTTTGGGCATCAACTCTTTCCCAACAGCCCTCCTTGAAGATTCCTCCGTGTCATCATGAGTTGGACGTTCAATACTATTTGTGGGCATGTCAATCCTGTTTCGGATCATATTTGCTACTTCTGGGGACAAATTAAAAGTGGCCAGCTCCTTTTCAAATTGACGGCGGGTTCCAAAACCTCCGAGGTAGCCATTAAGCCGACATGCAAGCCTGGAATACATGAGAGCATCATCCGTAATTTTTAATTTACGCCGAATCTTTTTTGCTTTCCTCAGGTAGAATTTCTGGTGCTTTCTGTCCAATGTTAAATTAATTAAAATTAATTAAATAATTAAAAGAAATACCCTTCCGCTTCTTTAAATCTTGGTGCTTTTTTAATTTGAACTTTTGGGGCGGATTCCCGAAGTTCAATCGTGTCTTGAATTTGCTCCGCTTTTGATTCTTCCGCAATCTGTTTTTGCATTCCATCGTGGTAATAAATAATCACATCGTTCTGCAGTTATTTAATGTTTTTTTTTAATTAATTAGCCAAGTTATTTAAATAAAATATAATTTACCGAGCCTATTTTTTCAGGTACACCATCCCAGAAATCATATAGAATTTTTTTGAAGGCATTTGGTCCTGGTATAAACTCGATTTGAACCATGTCCCTATTTGATCCACTGTTTAAATTGCATTTAATTAATTTTAAACAATTAGTTTTAATTAGGAACCCTTACCAAGCTTCTCCATTATACCCTACCCGAGTTTCTACTACTGTGGATGTACAGATTAGCAATTAATTTACATTATAATGTAATCAGTACCTCCTGGAGCGACTCCTGGAATTCCAATTGCCTGAATTTTGATTTAATTGATTTTGAAATGTATTTAAAAATCCAACCTAAAAGCCCTTCCATCCAATAGAAATTGGTGACCCGAAAGGTAGCCACCTCCGTCTCAAGGGAATAGTATTGCATATCATCCGGATTAAGTTCCCTCACCCCTTTGGGGACTTCCCCAAATTTATCAGCACTATTTCCCATTGAATTGCATTGCTAATTAAATTGTAAAAGTAGACATTTTGTTAATTGATCTGTTTCCAAATTAATTTGATTGCTTTTGAAACATTTGTAATTTAATTGGCGCTTAATTGACGGACATTAAACAGACTAATTGCTTTAATTTCAATTCCAAATTAATCCAGTTGCAAAAAAGAATATCCCAAGATGAACAGAGGTTTCAACCGGAATTCAGATTTTGACGATGAAGGTGAATGCATTTTATGAATAAACGTTTTTTGTATACTACTATTCTTTTCTACTACAATCTCATGTCTTTATTAAATAAATTTTATGAATATATTTAATATAAAAACCCATCATTTTAGATAGCACAAGGACGCCAAATCCTCCTCCAATCCCAAGGTCTAAACCTCATCGGATATCCCATTCACATAGAGCCTCATCA
>JAAZTK010002583.1:0-10885 GCA_036507255.1 Megalothorax incertus | reverse complement strand
CTCATCCGTGGGTTCCTCAATGTTGCCCAGCCACAGTGGAGTCTCACACCAGCGCACTTCCTCAGCTGGTACTGCACCATTCTCATCAGGAAGCCAAATGAGTTCTCATCAACCTTCCTCTTCAATGAGATCAGGAGCACCAAGCTCCTCAGTTGGGTCCTCTCAATACTCGCAATCTCAAAGTCATCAGCCTTCCTCCCAGTATTCTCAATCTGGAATGGCTAGTAGCACTGGGGTGAGTTTCCCTTTAATTTGTTTTATTAAAATTGATCATTTATTTATAATTAAATTGTAGGCTCCTAGCTCGAGTCATCAATCGGGATATGGCCATGGGTCTTCAATGGATCCATCAAGTCAATACTCTTCCCACCAGCCTTCCTCTTCAATGGGATCTCATTCTGGAGCACCCAGTTCCTCCATGGGGTCTTCCCAATACTCTCAATCTGGAACAGGAAGTCAAATGAGCTCTCATCAACCCTCCTCCTCAATGAGATCTGGAGCTCCAAGCTCATCAGTTGGTTCATCACAATACTCGCAATCTGGAATGGCTAGTAGCTCGGGGGTGAGTTGATTAGTAAAATATACAAGTAGTAATTTAAAGAAATTAAATCGTTTCAAATTGTACTTTTGTAGCATCCAAGTTCAAGTCAACAATCTTCCCACATGTCTGGATCATCAATGGATCCATCCAGTCAATACTCTTCTCATCAATCTTCACTTGGAGCATCCTCTTCAATGCCACCTTCCTCAATGTTGCCTTCAACTACCTCAGGAATTGGATCATCTTCCATGGGTAGCTCTTCAATGGGATCATCTACAGCTCGGTCTGGAGTTGCAAGCAGCCACGGAACTGGATCTTCAATGCTTCCTCCCAGCTCTTCCAACGCTGGATCCTCTCAATACTCTCAATCTTCCTCCGGAATGCCAAGTTCCTCCGTGGGGTCTTCGCAGCAATCTCGTAGCCAAATGAGTTCCCAGCATCCTTCCTCATCAGTTGGATCCTCCCAGTTTTCTCAAAGTCAATCTGGAATGGGTAGCAGCAGCGGGGTGAGTATTTTTTAAAAAGTATTGGTATTGTATATACTCGTATAATCTAATTAATTTTTATTGGATCTTTGCAGCACCCAAGTTCAAGCCAGCAATCCTCCCACTTTTCTGGATCATCAATGAATCCATCAAGTCAAGTGAGCTCCCATCAGCCTTCTTCTTCAATGAGATCTGGAGCACCAAGTTCCTCGTCTGTTGGACAATCTTCTTCTGGAATGCCGAGCTCTTCCGTTGGATCCTCTCACTACTCGCAGAGTCATTCTGGAATGGCCAGCAGCACTGGGGTAAGCTTTAATAAATTATTTATAACTGCAATTATTTTTTAAATTGCACAAATTAATTGAATTGTAGGCTCCTAGCTCTAGTCACGTGTCTGGATCCACTTCCATGCAGCAATCTTCAATGAGCTCTCACCAACCCTCATCATCAGCATCTGGTGTTCCCAGTTCCTCTGCCGTCTCATCCTCCCAAGTCTCTGGATCTGGAGTTGGTAGCTCTTCTGCCATTGGATCCTCTGCATCTGGAGCTCCCAGTTCCTCAGCTGTCTCATCCTCTCAGGCTAGCTCGCATCAACCTTCATCTTCGGTTGGAGGATCCGCAAACTCGACCCTTGGATCTTCACAACATCCAAGTCAATTGGAATCTGCTTCTTCAGATGGAGAGATGACCTCTTCAATCTCAGTGGGTTCTTCCGGGATTGGAAGCCAAGTGGACAACTCTTTTGGAAGCTCCAGCGCTCTCTCTTCATCCCTTGAACCAAGTGCTGATGATTCTTCAATCAACGCTTCTTTCTCGGGTCAATCAGAGTCTGAATCTGGGAAGAAAAAGAAGAAGGATAAGTCTGCACGGAGCAAGGCACCCAAGAAATAAGTCTGCTGACCATTTCAAAAAAATTGACAATCTGAGCTTTTGATGACTACTTTTCTTTACTTCAAAATTCAAAATTGTATTACATTGTAAACTATTAGAGATTCCAAATTATCAAGCATTTTTCTTACAATTCTGTATATATCAAAATTCCCGATGATCAATTAAAATATAACGAGTTAAATTCAATGTAAAATTATCAGATTGAATCTTCTATTCCTCTTCATTTGTTATTTCAATGTCTTTCTTCCTAGGATAGGTTAGTTGAGTCATATTGAATCTCTTCATAATAAATTCTATATATATTAAAATAATTAGATTAGATTTACAAGTAGCTAAATTAGAGCATTTGCTTTTAATCTCTGCATTCATATATCCACTTGAAATAATATGGGATGGATAAAGTTCTTCAGGGCTTGAAACTTGAAGGAATGTTAGGACTGTTTGAGGGACTTCGTATAGGAATAAATCGCCTAAAAAGGATCAAAAAAGGATTTAAAATTTAAATGCTTGTTTAAAAAGATAATTAGGTAGACCGTGGATTAAATTTTTAACGGGAGAGCATTGATAAGTTAAACCGTTCTTGGGATTAGTATAAGTTGGGAAGCCGCAATCATAGGAGCATTCTACAGGGTGAAATTTAAATTCATTTTGTATTGGCAATGCAATATGTTATTTTATCCAAACCTTGCCCTTCCTTTTTATTTTTTGCCAATTTTGCACAAATTCCGCAATTATTCGTTAAATTACTGCTCACTTCGGAATCCATTTTATTAAAATTGCAACCTATAAATATTTTATCTATATGCATTATACCCATTCCTAATTATTTTTTATTAGATTAAATTTAAGACTTACCATACCATCGTTGAGAATTGTAGCAGATTCTGTGACCGTATATCATCATCTTTGGAAAGCAAAATGTAGGACGCCCCGAACAGAAAGACTGCAAAATCAAATATTAAAGCGGAATATCAATTAGATTTAGGATTGATATTGAAGATATAATATGATTAAGCCCATTTAATCTTACGGCACATTCAGTAGCTTGATTATGATATTAAAAGTAGGCAATTAGTACCTATTCAAACAAATTCATTTATGCGAAATTCGAACCCGTAGAAAGATCATTGAAGGATGCACATTCTCTACACTTTTCCGAGCATATCTCATCAATCTTGATGAGCTGGAAATTGATTGCTTGATGGAAAAGTATATAAAGATGATTATAATGCCCAAATCAATTTTAATAAATATATAGTACGTTCATCTTTCCTATTCTCACACTGATAGCAAAGAGGACTTGGTTCAATTTCCCCCTTTACTCCTATACGGATATAGTAGCATCAATGTAATTTATCAATTATCAATAGTATGGTATTGCAGAATTATCGGACGGTACTAGAGAATCTTTATTCGGATGTAAATATACCTGTAAAATATCGAGCCACTGTGCAAATTGTTGAACGGTCACAAGCCAAAGAGCAGTTGACCATCGGTTGTGGGTACCCTGAAATTAAATTAAATGTAAAATGCCTCTAATTAGCTACAAAAAAATCTTTAGGTGAATACAAGACTTTTTTATGAGTGGACTATTAGGATCGATTGTGCATTTATAGCATGGGTCATCTTTCTTTTGAGGGATCCGCATCTTTCGGAAGATGCAACCTACATAATTAGACGAATTTTCAATTTATGTTACAATATAAATTAATATTATCTTATTCTTACCATTCCAATACAAAGTAGAGTGTTCATTTGAAAAAGTTATCTGAAATTATGTAATAGCCTATAGGGTACTTTATATGAATCTAGCTAGTTTTTACAGGTTTTCTAGCCATATTTTAATAGGGTAAAAGGTCAAGTATATAATACTGATAGGTAGGTTAGATGTACCTGTTCAAATGTCAAGTTAGGAAAAAATAGACAAAAGTATGTAAAAATTAAATTGGGAATAATGCCCATTTTGAATGCCAGAATGCCAAACATTACAAATTTTAAAATGCTTTCCTATCTTCTAACCGTTAACGCTTAAGCTTACCGCTAATAGATAAAGTTTATTATAAGAATTAAAGCTGTAATAATTGTAATTTCTCGGAATAAATGTTTATATTTATATGAGTATCGTAATTCATATATAATTTTGCTATAATCATTTCATATCTTTTTATTCATATTTCTTAAATTATTGTAATTGGAATGTTGAACATTTCTAGGATTCTAACTACTTTTTTGCATTTTTAATGAGATTTTATAAATTAAATTGAATAATTATATACCCCTACTTAACTGTACTACGACTAAACAAGATTAAACTTGCACAATACATTTTAATTTAATTTAATCGCTTTTAAAGGTACAATAAGACGAAAACACGATTAAATAAATCTCTCTATTCTTCAAGATTGGAATATATATCATTTTGCTATCTAATTAGGCTCACAGAAATCTGAATGATGATGGTGTTGAATCATGAAGGNAATAAATCTCTCTATTCTTCAAGATTGGAATATATATTATCATTTTTTTCTATCTAATTAGGCTCACAGAAATCTGAATGATCGGCTGTTGAATCATGAAGGGATCTAATCCATAAATCTTCGGTTTGGATTTCGGCCAAAGAGCGAAGTTCTAATCTCTGGAACCATTTGCACCGCAATAAATTCTAGCCTTGACTCAAGAGTGTTTGAGATTTTGATTTTTCCTTTCTGCGACACGAGTTCCACTCCTCCACACCTTAAATGGGGAAAAATATTCCGGAAACTGAGTCAGTAAAAACCAATAAAAAAGCATTGTAAAAAAATGAAAAAGTCATGCAAGAAATGCTTTTAAAAAAATAAAAATGCTATAAAAAATGCTAGTTTTTTAAAGAAATAACGTTGCAAAATGATATAATTTACATGTTTGGTGGCAGAAAGATTTCCTGGTCCACCTTCACAGTTATTTCTTTATTGGTTTTCCCCTTGTATTCATCTACAACAGCTCCAAGGGCTTCCTCTACCAAGGCCAAGTCATTCTGACGGCAGCGGATAAGTACCAGAGTCTCCAGAAGCTGAATTTAAGTAAATAATCAAGTATTTTTACATTTTAAAAATTCCAAATCAAACCTGGAGGAGGCCTTGCATAATTAAAGAGCTAATGAGCCGCTTATAAAGATTCCGATCCTTTGTAATCTCTCCTAGCCGCCTCTTCGCCTCATCCAGGATCATTCCAACATGATCCTCACGAGATTTTAGGACTCGGAGTCGAGCTGCATTCAACATGCTTGACTGTTGGCTAAAAAATACAATCATAATTGAATAAAAACCTTTCCTAGATTTTAATTAATTCTTACATCTTTTTCTGAAGCTCAACTTGTTTCTCCTTCCGCTCGTAATACTCCATAATTTTGATCCTTTGCTGTTGAACAAGCCTACCCTTTTCAATATTAAATTCTTCCTCTGCTTTTGCATCAATTTCCTCCGCTTTTTCATTAGCCTCCTGCTCGATGAAAGCCATCATATGCTTGATCTAAAATGTAATTAATTACATTTAATTACAGGTATCAATTTAACCTCATCTTTGATCTTTCCGCATGCAAATTGCGGATTTATTGATATTTCCAACTTTTTAATAAAACCCAACCTGCTTCGCCACATCTGCATCGCTGAGTGCCATTTTTAACGAGTTTTTTAAAGCGCTGGATTAATCAGAGGTGCCTATTAAATTAAAAAATTAATTAAATTTAAAAAATGCAATAATTTGAATTTTAAAAAATTTGACAATGATTTTTCGAATCAGCTTACGAATTTAAGGGAGATGGTGGATCCCTTGAAGGGTGAGCCTTTGATGACTAGATGAGGAAGAATCCAAGGCTAATTAAGACTGTAATTTACCTAATAATTAGGTAAAAATTAATAATTATTTGGACCAAAAAAAATTGTTTTCTGGGCGTATTATAATTATTCGAATGGGCGCTGGCTCAACACATCTCTAGATATAGATTTAAAGTGGATGGGGCTATTTGATACATTTTTCAAAATTTCCTGGAAATCCTCGACTTCGAGAAACGCTTTGGACCACCAAAATGCTTATAAATTAGCAATATAACTAGTCTAATTAAATTAAAATCTACGCTAGATTATAATATAAGAATTATGCTTGAAATGATGAATTTAAAGGTTTGTAAAATGGAATTTTGATTTGATTCTGGAATTGTATCTGATTCTGGGAATCTGGATGCCCGAGTAAATCTTAAATCAATTGATCAATTTATTTTTTATAAATGCATCAAAATAATATAAAACAACTAAAAAGTAATAGTGTAATTAGAAAGATGAAATGAAACAATTCTTATTCTATAGGGAATTTATAATTATGGGAGAAATCCGAATCCTTCGAAGATGCTCGAGAGTTTTTAAAATTCCAGGGTCCAGGACTTGGACAGAAATTGATAAATGAATGCATATATTTTCAGGAATATCATTTCTTTTGGTCCAATGAAATATTTGCCACTTGATTCTGGACGGAGGTCATATCTGGGTCAATGTCCCTCGCTTTGTTCCAATCAATTGCCGTAAAATCAATCACAATTTGCTTTTGCGTTGGAATGTATTGCCTGAAAATGTTTCAAAATTGCATTTAAAAATTGGATTTAAATAATTATGCAATTACTACTTGTATGTGACGCCAGCAGCCTCAAACATCTTCCGGGTCGCGGCTGTCTCTTCTCGATTCCAATTCTTATTTGAGCAATTAAAATACTTGTTTGATTCCGGATTGAATAATGAGCTTGGCACATTCATTACACGGGAATAGAGAGCTGAATATCCGGCATTTTTTGACATCCCCCGAATTTTTGTTTAAAATGGCATTCATCTCAGCATGGCAGACTGAATAGGATAAGATTAAATTATTTGAAAGCATTAATTTTTAGAAATTTCAAATTCACCGTAAAGATATTTGCTATTGAGCTTATCGCTCGTATTTCCCCAGGGGAAATCATCATCTGAGCATCCGAGTGGCATCCCATTATACCCAATCCCTACAATCTTGTTTTCCTCATTGACAATGCAAGCTCCAACCTATAAGAATTTATATCTTATATGTCTCGAATGCAAATATATTTTAATTCATTCGAGTTTATTTTTTTAACTGACCTGTGTGACGGGATCTTTTGACCTCATGGAAGATTAAAAAAGCCACTGACATGAAGTAATCGTCCCAATTAAGATAATCTTGACGCTTTTGATTTGACACATGAGCTGGAGGGTCAGGTTGTACAATTCCATTAGATTCCTTAATTTCTTCCATTATAATATTTCAAACTTGGGAGTAATAGATCTGCAATATCAAAAGTTAAATATAGTAGATTACTTCTAGTATTAAAGTGGATATACTGCTATTGGTAATTTCGGTATATGGCAGAAAAAGTACTACATGTGTAAATTCTAGATTCTTACTGAAAAAAGTGCAAACCATTAAAAACTAAAAGGTTAATGTAAGGTCGAATGCAGTCAACTGTCAAATGAATGAACCGTTTAAAAATGATGAATTTACTTATAAGGAAATCCAAAAGTCTACTGAGGATGAGATCGACACAGGTTGAGGCAAAATTTAATATTGAGATCAATGATTCCCAAAGATATCTACATATTATGAATAATATATATTAGGATGATCTGGAGACTGTACATGTAAATAAAATAACGTCTAGACTCTAGGTTGGCTAAGGGGTTGATTTGCTTTGGATTTGAATTCCATCCAGTCTTCAATTGTACTATGCTACAAGCCTACATCAATAACAGGATCGTATATACTATTAGTATTAGTAGCGCCATAAACTATAATAAAGCCATTTTACATTGTGATCCTATATAAAGTAAAGTGTAAACCCAGCTAATCCTTAAAGCAATTGATTCACTTGTCGAACAAGCTTCTAACTTTACTAAAGTCTTAAATATGTAGGTACGATATACAATGATATACACATGTATGACTTTATGTATCCTGGATAAGTATTGTACCCTACCATACGTACAATAGTATTAATATATTATTGTACCAGGCCATGAAGGAATTTATGACATAGCTGCTGACTTGAGTAGAAATGAGATATGAGCTCATTCAATGAACCTTAAAAGTAATATGATATATCAAATTCAAATATGGATAGAATATTTTTATGGCTATCCGTAATTAACTCACATCAAGATAATTATAGGGTACGTAATGGAATCCGAATGTCAAATAAATGTCGTCAATTCCAACTTCCAAGCGATTCTGGGAATTTAAGTAAATGGACAACCGGATTTTTCCGGATTTTTCTGAAATGGAATGGAAATATCAGTAAAGGCAATTATCGTACTCTCGGAGACTCAAATATCTAATACTACGACCCAATGCACTAATACAAATTGGGCTGATGAATGCCGTAAGAAACCAGCAATTTAATGAAATAATAATATGAAGTTGTAATGAGAATAATATCTTTAAAATGTGTCGAGTTTGTTTAATTTTTGTAATTTCGAGGTGTACAAATTATAAAGGTTTAAAAAATATAGATTTGAGGGTTCAATTTGCATTTAAATAAATAGGAGATTAAAATGTGTAGCTGGAGCTATGTGTATCCCACGGGAAAGAGTAATATTGCGTTGATTTGGTCATTGTCGGAGCTTCAGTAACAATCGAGTAAGCATTCGAGTAAAAAGGTCCTCTTGAAGGCATAAAGGAATCCTCATGATGTGCTCGGGCAGATCTAGATGGGAAATTGTGACCCCTTGCCATGCGGAGTGAGACTGGCATCTCCACTGATGCCTCTGCCGTTGAATCTCCTTCACTATCTGCTGCCTCCGCTCCCGCTAAAGGGATGAGCATTGGAGGAGGAGTATGACCAACAAGTGCTTCCGCTTTTGGTAGGTCAATAGCTCTCTTTGCATGAGTCTCGGATGAAGCTTGGACTGAAGGGCTATGATATCCGCCTGGATTTGTGACGCTTGAAGCCGTTTTTGTAACTTGACGATGACCTTTGGCCGTAGAATGATGTAACGGATGAAGATGAGGGGCTGATGAGTGAAGATATTGAGCTGCAGACCTCTTGGGAAGTACTCTGTCAAGGATGGCTTTAACCACCATGACTTGTGCTCCCTTTTGAGTCGCATAAAGCTCTCCCGTGACGCCAAAGGTGTCAAAGCACCCGATTTCATTCTCTGGCGAAGACAATGCTTGTGGAAATATCATAATAATATGATTTTCTTCAGCAACCTCTAAGTATCCTGACCGTAGTATATGATCAGTCCCATTAAATTCCCTCCCCGTTAGGCATCCATGAAAGTAAAGGTGGAGAAGGCAATAAGAATTCGGATATCTACACCCTGTAGGTACATAAATATATCCCATTGTGTCCATATCAGTACGACCTTTGATATTGGCTGAGAATTCGGTTTGATTGAAGCTGTCTATAGGTTGAAGACGAACATTCCCTGCTTATATTTAAAAGAAAAATAAAAAATAAATCAATTTAAATTATAAAATCAATTTCGATTAATTTTAAATTAAAGTGAGTACATCTGGGACGCCTTAGGATCCCCCCATGAAGAAAGTTGAGGGCTTCAAATGCACCCGAGAATCCACAATTTGCCAAAAAGAAGGTATTATCCGCAGGTTCATCGCATGGTCCACCAAAATCTTTTGTAGGCTAATTTTTAAATACAATATCAAGGACTCTAGAATGTTTTTAAAAATGTTTAGTCTTACCATTACAAGTTCTGCACTCTGAACACGAGTTGAAATTTGATGCGGGGGTGACCTGAGGTATTTTGAGTAAATCTCTAGAATCTTGAGGGACTGATCCGTGGTAAATAGGCTATTCTTTGTCCCTGCATATACCTGAATTAATTATAATAAGTAGATAATTGCAATTTATCCAATTAATAATGATCCGTACGTAGAGGCGCGTGTCCCGAAGGTTATTTGGGTCATCAATCAGACCTTTTCGGTTGTAAGATTCAATATCCGCAAGGGCCATGTTGACATCATAAGGCTTCACGGAGGAATTGAGCCCAATTTTTGTACAAACTGAATCATAATCGTCAATTAATCCATTAGGCCTTCCGCATCTATAATAGGCTGTGATAAAAAGTCTTTAAATTGAGAAATATGTAAAATAAAGTATATTTTACTATGCGAAAAGACGCCAACTCCTCGAAACATTTTAGAATGACTATTTGTGAATTTAAAAACGATTAGAATCCGGCATTTTTTTAATTATTGCAATTACAAACCTGATTTGAACTTGCTGTGCGAAGGTACCCCCGGCGGAAAACCCTAAAATATACCTTAGAATTAAATTGTACTAGTTTTTAAGCATAATTAAAATTTACCCGAAAGGGTGATCCAGTCCTCATCTACATTTAACTCCTCTAAAATGCCCCAAAAAAATTTAGGTATAATTTTGCATTTAAATCTTTAAAATAGCGGATATTCTTACTCAGACGGTAAACCTTTTCAGCCGAAAACTCCTTCAAAGATAGGGAAAGTAGAACGAAGAATAAAAGAATGTCAAAATTCCAAAAGATCATGTTTCTTTTCAAGTTGATGATGGTAGTAGTAGCTTAATGTATTTTTTAAAATATAGTAGATGTTTTCTCCTCCACTTGTGGGGGGTAACTGACGTGACGAGGGGTAGGCTCATGAGATCCTCATTTAGAAAAATGAGGATTGCTAACAGGTGTGTGTGAGAGACTCAACCACCCTCACACTTGTTCTCAGAATAAACTTACTTTTGATTTTTTTTTTGCCTCCTTAAAGGCTTAAATAGTTGACAAACACATTCGGCGGTATCTAAAAGCTCATACTGACATTAATGCACCTTGTTAAAGGTATAAAAAGTCTAAAAAAGCGATGAACGGAAAGATTTCCCGAGAGCAATTAGTCCTGAAAGGGCGTAATTCACCATGTAATTAGTAATTACTACATTCGCGAGTATGTAGTG
>JAAZTK010002582.1:0-10885 GCA_036507255.1 Megalothorax incertus | reverse complement strand
CAGAGCTGGACTGTGTTAGTGGGTAATCTTGTCCGTTTTGAAGAAATCAAAAGCTTCCCCAACTCGAAATACAATTTCATTATTATTTGAAAGGTGGATCTTAAATGACATGACATTCAACCCAACTGCACACAAGACAGATCTGTTTCAAATTTTCAATAGAGTTTTAAAAGCAATGGAAATTGGTGGGAAATGTTCGAGAAATGAGCAACAAACTCTTACACAATTCTCATTTAAATTTGCTCAAGCCAATGTTTTTTCGATTCGTAATCTCTGAAATCTGCGTACTTGTTAATCCTTAATTAGGTAGTCCTCGTACTACGAGTATTTGAGGAAAAACACACTTGGATTAAATGAATTACATTTAATACGCAGTTTAAAACATTTCATGTGTATTAGTATACGCGTCATCATGGCCAAACGAAAAAACAATCTCCTACGCACAGAAAAAGTCATCATTCCTAATCTCCTTAATCCTCTCCCACTTACTAATTATTGAATTTTCAAAGGTAATGGACTGTGCAAGTACTTTGTAGTAGTATCGTACTAAGGATAAGCAAAAAGCAGCCCATTGACCAAGTCTGATGATGATGGCATGATGAACTAGACGACGAGACAAACCAGAAAGCTTAAAAGGCGACAGTCTCCTTCTTTAACTCCTCTCACTCGTGGCTGATGATGACCAAGGGGGAGGGGGGACTTGGCTTATTTAGAGGACCAAGAAGGAAGGGCAGAAGAAAAAGGGATAATAATGGTATAGGCTGCACATTCATGTACTAAAGAAACATCAACTCAGGAGCCAAGGCAGGGCCCAGCCAGGAAGGTGAAAAATAATGGCGCTAAATAAAAATCCATATCTTCCTTTCTAACTTAATTCTATACAAGATTCAATGCCTAGGAAGAAAGGCCCATTGAATCAAAAAGGCTCTTATTTCTCTTCACTTTTTCTCCTCCTCCTCAAGTCCTCCTCGAAGAAGCGTAAATACTCTTATTATAGGCTGCTCCTTTTCTATTTGTACTCCCCCCCCAAATGGGAACTAGTAGTAAAAGTAAGCATGTGTTCGTATAAAATAGCATGGGAATGCATCTGCTCCTCGAGTCTTTTCCAAGCTCAGAACACAGAGTTCAAACAGGTCCACAACCCTAATGCACATGGACTTATATTGAACACAATTGTAAGGCCGAATTTACTACGCGGCCGGGTATCTGCTATCTGCGAGCAGATTCATATTACAAGTTGTACGGTGGATGACAAACACACGATCCTGCAACCACCAGTCTCACTAATTTAAAACTAAGCCAGTTTATATACTGGAATCTGGAGCACATTTCCCAAATCCTTATAGCATGTCAATAAATATACGATAGTTTTAATAGCAATCAAGGTTCTCGAAACCTGAATTAAAATGTGCAAAGGACTACACCCGCCACTCTATTTAAATCCATATCCATTTCACATTTAATCCTTGGCACATTCGACCCAAAGTGACCGCCAACAACTCTCTCAACTCCTAATCCAAATGGACATTAAAAGTAATAGAGTAACTTAAGGTTAAGTGCAGCACAATACTCCGCTAATACCCTTAGCGGACACCGCCAAACTACCTTTAAAAACGGACCCCCTCCAAAAGCCGATTCTAAAAACTCATTCATAGCCAAATTTCCTTAAAAGGTGGTCAATTTAAGTCGAGTAAAGAAGCATTTTAGCCATGTTCCTCTAAATGTGTGTGTGTGTGCCCTCAAGGCTCCCAAAAAGAAAAATGAATAATGTAAAATATAAGGATATATGTACGCATATGACGAAGATAATATATAGAGTATACCTTTAGTACATGTTTTGAATAGATCCTTCGCATATAAAATGTATGGGGGAAGCAGTAGGAAGAAGAAAGAGGTGGGAAAAATCCCCAGAAACTAGATGAAAGAACATGTGATTCTCGAGCAAGAGGAGGAAAGCTTGGGCACAACTTTTTTCATTCATAAAATTCATATAAGAGCAGCTTGGAGCTGCCCATTCGCAGGTAGACTCTCCTCGAGATAACACAACAGATCATCCTCTCAAAGACCTTTCTTTGCCTCCTCCCTATATTCCTTCGCTCTCAAATCTCGTCCAACGGTTACTCTCCTCCCGAAGCCCTTTCAAACTTATTCAGCAGCCAGCAGGAGGAGGACACATCTTCCTCAGACTCAAGACTTCAGGTACTCTTGCAAAAGGTACCTCTCTCCTCCTTCTCTCAAGAAAAGACTTACAATTAGTCCCCGCACCTTAAGTCCAAGCCTTTTATCAAGGGACTACCCTGGACTTTGGAAAACCTCTGTTAATTTTATATTTCCTTCCTTCCTCTCTCAGCCTCTCTCCCCCACCTTAATAGGCTCACAAGCTCTGAATAATATACAGGAAGAAGCTGAGCTTCGAAAGAAAAGAGAAAAAGATCGTTCCTTTCAACCCCTAAACACTTAACCTCATCCCTTCCTCCTTTGCTCCCTCAATAGGGCACACAAAATACAAAGTCAGAGAGCACTCAAATTTGTTGTTTGAGCTTAAGGAGGGTGCTCTGTAGCTCGACTTCAAAATCCTCGCACAGTTCTTAAATCACAGCAAGTTATACAGCCAGCTCGTGAGAGTAAACGGCCCCTATATCTATCCAGAGATTGAACAATACACACACCAAGCACCAACAACCGACCTTAAGACCAAAGGGAAAGAATACTACACACTCACTCACTCATCCATTCAGTTCATTCATAAAACTTGGAGCAGACGCTCAACAGGTATTGGATACAGCTTCTCTCTTGCACCAACAACCGACCTTAAGACCAAAGGGAAAGAATACTACACACTCACTCACTCATCCATTCAGTTCATTCATAAAACTTGGAGCAGACGCTCAACAGGTATTAGATACAGCTCCGACTCTCGCTCGCTCCTCTCGAGTTCCCCTTTTTTATTTCAAAGTTATCCAAGTGGCTTTCCAGTTAATACTGAAATTTAATTTGCAAACTATAAGCATTCTTCAGAGCCTAACCAGTAGGTTATACCGTGATACTGATAGGTAGAAGTCGAAACGAACCTATATCAAATTTTGTAATTTGATTCATAATTTTTCATTCCAAAGTACAATTTGGGCCAATCCTTGAGACTAGCACAAACTATAATTACGTGATAAATAAATTCCAAGAAAAGCTGTTTTGTCTTGACATTCACAATTAGCTAGTGTCCAAGCGAAGGGAAAACCTGGAGCTTCAGCAAGGAACACCTTTGCCAAATTGACTTGTTTGTGAATTTAATACAAAAATGAAGAGACGTGTTCTCAACTTACTCCTCCATCGAAAATTCACATCTCCATCTTAAAACTATTACCTACAGCTCCCCCAATACCTTGCCCCAAAATACACAATCTGCGAACCTTAAACTCTCCCGAGAGAGATAAACAAAGTGAATGAGTGGCCCAGTGACAAGTGCAAAAATGACTTTGGACTCTAATTATTCACTATTTGGTCATGTCGTCGCCGTCGGTCAAAGCGGCGTCTTCACTCAACTTGGTTTCCCTAATTCTTATTTGGTTGTTCCTGGAGGCTCCTTCCGCCGCTTTCCATCTCAAACACCAACACTACTCCGGCGGAGGAGGAGGAGGGAGCTCTAGTGGAGGAATAGCCCTTTCCTCACTCAACTTAAACTCACAAGTCAAAATCATATATGCGAATGAGGTAAGCTCAGCTTTCCCAGGCTTTTTTTCTCCATGTACAATCTACGGATAACATCCAAATCAAATTGCCCATGCTAAAAATTCCTCTCCGCTTCTTAATCCTCATACAAAGTTGTAGGTTTCATACTTTGGATACACATATCAATTATGTTCCATATCTAATCATTCAATTGCCTTAAAAAAACTCTCAAGTCGAGGCTTCAAATCTCTTTATAACCCACAAGTCCAATCTCTTTGTAATTTTGTTCCTATTTTGTAACACTCCCAAACAACTTTCACTCTTGGGAGATCACGCGAATCATTGAAATTCTTTATAGAGCATTATTGGAAGCACCCAATGAGTTTATACTTTAGGGAATAAACTTGAAAAAGCCTTTATTTAGATTTTAGTATTGGAAGTCTCTTACGAGCTTTTAAACCCAGAGATTTAATAGGTAGATACTATTGTAATAGATATCAGTAGTTAGATACTACATAGAGCTAGTAACAAGTAGGAGATCCCATATAATATATGGGTAACTCTTTCCCAATCCTCTCCTCAATGGCATTCCTCGCCTCATTCATCCACATCTAACCTAACCAGCCATTGAATCGAGGCAGGATTGACGAGTCTTGTCGTCATCAGCATCTTGAAAAACTTCCACGTTCATTCATTCATCCACACTCGCTCATTCATTCATACGGCTTAACAATCCTGCTCTCCTCCACCTCCTCCTCTCATTCATTCTCTCTAGAATCTACTACAACATACTAGCTATCTTTTATTTCTTTTGGAAGGAATCTTGTGTGCATTAACATGTTTAATGAAATGATGCAAATCTTATATCTTATAAAACTTCTCTTCCACACTACCTTCAACTATACTATCATATAGTAATTAACCTTCAATTCCTATAAAGTACTCCTACCTGTATAAAAAATCAAGGAACCTATATGCACTATATGTAGGGACTTGTAGGGACATTGAACATTTACCCCAATCTCATTATTATCTACCCTCCCTAAATCATACTCTTACAGATTAAATGCAGCCCCCATAAATGAAATCTTTTCCCAAAAATATTACATAGGGGGATAATTATTAGGGTGAAACAATGTAGAAATTTGAGTAGGATTTTGTAAATATTTCGTCTGACCTTCCCCATCCCCAAAATTACAACCTCCAATGATTAATGATGAGAAGCTTTAAAATAATGCTTTAAAATAATCTTTTCCCTATTTTATTTTAGATGACGGAGGAAACCTTATCCCGAATGCGGGAAATACTCGGTGTGTAACAAAATTGACACATATGACAAACCCTGGATTGAGAAACAGTGTAAATGTCCATCTCATTTCCAAGAATGCTCTTCCTCCCTTTTGCCAAATGAGGGGCATACAATTACAGATAAAAACCGTCAATACAAGGTATTCATATTTCAATAATTTAAATCCAAGAAGAAATTTAATCCTTCTCTTTTTTGAACTCGTATAGCTATGTGAGCCAGTAAGAAAGATACCAAAATGCCGGTATTTCCGAGATGTAAGTTTCAGAATTTAATTTTGAAAAAAAACTTGATGGATTTCTTATTGAACAGATTACTTGGACCCTTGTTACAAAGGGAGATAACTTGACTAAACATATAGTCCATTGCCAGGTACGATAAAATTTTAAATTTATAGACCAAAAATCTAATAAAAATTAAATATCCTAAAAATAGTGCCCAAAGGACTCTGTAGCTTACATGATTAAGAGACAGGTGTACAATATGGAGAACGAAAATCTTCCTGTTAATTCACAGTCAAGTAGTGGATTGAAATATTCGTTCGCTTGTTCACCCAAGAGTCGAATGCTATGTCAGAGAAAAGAGCCCTGCGCACTCTTCACCTTAGTCAAGCGTAAATCCAATGTCACAGAGGTCAACACTAGTTCTCTATGTAAATGTCCAAAGGGATATCAATGCCCGTCACATCATACAGGTAAAAGATATATTATTTAAAAAAAATCTATATTATTAAAAAATTCATTTCTAAAACAGACGGAGGCGTTATCGCTGGGAAATTCTATCCTGGAAATCTTAGAACATATTCCGGTTATTGTATGTAAATATATGGATGAACTAGAGATTTAGCGTGCTCAGGGATGAAAGACTCGAAACTAGTTACAAATAAGCATTCCGGAGGGGAAGGCATGAAAAACAATCATTTCCATCCACCTTCAATTTGGCTTGGACTGCAAACAAATTTTTTTCAAAAGGTCCAAACCATTCGTAGCAAATTCAGAACGTGAGTAAACGAACTCTCCTTCAACTGGTCAACCCATCTCTTACACAATTCTTTTATGGACAATCATTTTGGTGTGTGCAGAATTCTCAGAGATCCTGAGAATGCTCACATACCAAGTACAATCAAATCCTGAACAAAATCGAAGAATTAACATTTAACAATCATAAATACGAGTATATCTTCAATGAACTACCCTACTATATGCTTATCCAATTGAATCTTTTAGCCAAGTATCGTAAAATAATGCTTGAATTTATTTTGACAATGTATTTCCTATTGTGACAATCAATTTGTATGAAATTTGAATAATTAGAGGAATATAATATTTACTACAATTATTATTTAAGTGAAAGAAGAGCCTACTGATTTGTTATTTTAATTCAGGGATATAAACTAGTTTGAAACTAAACAAATCATTATTCATGATTGTTAATCAACATTCGACTCGTTCAATTGACAATCCCAAGCTTCCCCAAGCTCGATGAAAGAAATTAATATGAAAAAGATAAATCTGAAATGTAAATATTCTTGAACTTTGTATGAACTCTATAAATAATAATCTTAAGAATTTGATGTTGATAATTTTTTGTAAACTGATGTACGATATTATAAATTTATCTGTAGGTAATACATCTACATATAGTAGTATATTGTATCGTAGTATTGTATTTCCTTAAAATATTATTATGCAGATTAGTATTCTAATTTTTATATTAGGTAGATAAAATTGTTTCAAATATATATTGTTCTACTATTTTATTATATTGTACCTAAAAGGTAATCAACAAGCTTTATTTTAAGAATATATACATACTGTTCTACTGTAATCAATTTATGTATTTTAACTTTTAAGTAAGTACGATAATTTAATTATAAATAAGAGTCTGAGAAATTAAATTAATGAGTTCTATTTTAATATTATACGGATATGTTAAAAAAATGATCAATCAATAATGCTGACGCTTATATTACCCCCAGCGTATCCAGCCCTTAAGGGATTTTTTGCGTAGTACATCAAAATAGACAATTCTTAAGCAAATGACAATGATAACTTGATAAGTCCTTATTGACAATATAAAATCTCCATCAATAAAAAATCTAAGAAATAAAGCATTTATCGTAAATAATCAAACTACGCATCATTCCTCTTTTGCGTTGTATAATGTATTACATAAATCAAGGTTTAGATACATAAGATGAAAAATGAATCATTAAATGTGCATAAAGTCAATATTAAATCAATTAGCAAATGCAATCAACAGTATTCGGAATCAAATAGCAATTATAATACTAGATTTTTAATATAAAATCAGATTCAAGATCAGTATGAAAGTATTAGGACTTTTCAGTAATTATCTTTAATCCAGGTAGTATAATTCAAATGGCTCACTCTATTCTTTGAAAGGTAAGAATTCAAATTTAGAAGGAGAATGTGCTCGAAAGATGACGGATAAGTAGCGGATGGTAGTTTTTAGAGCTCAAATGTAACGTCGAGAAAGAATCAAGATGAGACAAAAAATGTAAATACTTTAATTCTAAGGATAAGATATCGTACTTGGTTTAAAATTTTAAAGAGTTTTTTAACCAAATTCTTAGGAGTCAGCAGGTTCAGAACATGGCACACGTAAATATATTGGAAGAATAATTAAAGCACTTATCTTTAAAGTCCGATACTTAAATATTAGTTTAGTATAAAATTAATGAATAATGGCATTCCTTGAAACATTGAAACTTGTAGCAATTCTAATAGATCCTTGATCATTCATAATCGTTCATCCTAAACGAGAACTAAGCAAGATAAAGCACAACGATCTATTGTTTAATGATTTTCTATTGTATTAAACTGTAAAGTACTACGATACCAAATACTTCCTGTTCGTTAATTTCCAAGAAATTAAAACATCCTACACCATTGCAGTGTGGATCCGTGAAATGAAATGCTCTACTTGCAAAATCCTCAACTCTAATGATATATGGTATATTGTATAAGTGGTTATATTCATTGTTCCTCATTGTACTACAGGGGTATCCCGAAAAACTCAAGACTCAAAATGTCCAGTCTCGTTAACGTTAATTAAAGCTCTTAAAGCCTTTGACTTTTAAATGGGGTCAGAGTATTTTTTCAATTAATGTAATTTTTAAATCTTTTTCAAAAACTCAAAAAAACATTCCGATTCTAGCTCATGCCAGTATCCGTATACTATTTACGATATACATTTGGGATCTAGGCTCTAGCTTTTAGCCTCGCAATTATATTTTGTTACAGTATTATTGTATTGTGTTTGAAATCAAAGGTGAAGACTGCGGAAATTGTTACCCTCCACAGAGAAGAATGCAAGATAACGATAAATGTCAAGTTTTTATCCCAATTCTCGATTCTAGAGAGGCGTAAGGTAATTTATCGTATTTAACATTAAATGAATGAACAATGAAATAAAAAACACACTGTTTACCTTTTAAACCCTTCAATTACGATACAAATGAAGAATATAGACCGGATATAAATGGCCCAAAACAGGATAAGCATCGCTGTTTCATTCATAGTACAAAAATTTTTAACATGTCCCATAAAAAGGAAAAATGCATTGTAAAGCAACATGTGAAATGTACGATATTAGCATCAAATGCAGTTTATTTACATATTCCAATAAAACTTATAAGAGAAGATATACAGAAGAAAGTTGAGAATATTTACGGGGAAAAGTATAGATAGGGTTGCATTTTTTAAAAGAAATGTAGATAAGAAATCAAGACATATGCAGGAATGACCCCCATAACCTCACAATCATTTTAATAGTCAAAACACCTCAAGGAATAAAACCCCTGCTATCAAATTCAATTTTATGGAGAAATCTTTATATATAAGCTGCAGGGGTTAGTTATAAACTTATAAAGCTTAAAGGTAATGCTTATAGAAATGTGTGACATTTAAAAAACTTTCATTCATATTTCATTCATACTTATGTATAGCGAGTATCATTTTACATGAATCTCTGTAGGATCCCCCGATTGATGTCTAGCCCTCTCGTTCGCTAATAATCATATAGTTGGGTCAACGGTCAGCAGGGCTCTAAAAATTCTCTCACGATTTGCAAATTATGAATCCATTAAAAATGAGGGGAAGTGGAACTTTTAAAACTTTCATTCTCAATGTCATTTTTTGCCTCTTTCAAATTGAAATTAGTCTTGAAATTCAGGAGAGGAAATGCACCGAAATAAAAGTGCTTATTATACTATATTTGGTTGCATACTTAATATTGTACCTGTGTAGGGCATACGATAAATAGACATCTCTTATTAATCCTAAGTAAAGAAAAGAACCTAAATCACTCACCATATAATAATGAGAGGGAAATTATAGGTGTAGAAAGGTGAGCTGGGTGGGTCAAGCCTTGTCAGTTTGTCAAGTACTTAACAAAGAGTTATGAGCATCTAGTCGAATATGGGTGAATTGATTTTATATCTCTCTTAATAAAAAGCATAAATTACATGCCTTAAATACCTCCTCTTATGTCCAAGTAAATGAACCGTCGCGAGTCCGTCACGCCTTATGACACACTTTGACATAAAAAGCACATGAACATATATCAGTACTACAATACTAAGCATGCATGGAAAAAAATATGGGTGAACCCTTGTACCTACACAGGTATACGAGTGACAATTCCCTTGTGATCCCATTTGATCCCATTCTCATCGAGCCCCTAACTCATATGCCTCTGCCCAGAGTATTTTTATTAACATTTGGGTATTGTCTCTGCACCGTGTAATGAAATGTAATTACATTATTTAAATATCCGTACATATACTATTACTTGTATTCTCAAGAGATTAATGAAGAGAAATTTCTCTGCGAATTGAAATAGAAAGCCTCTGAAGAACCTTTTAAGAGAAGACTCAAAGGAACGCACCTTTAGCTAATCAAACATGAAATTGCCATTCGAGCCTCCCCACAATCATCACTCTCTTTCAAATTTTACTATTGTAAACCCCAACATCAAGGGAGAGTCTTTTAAAAGGTTAAGGTTATTAAAGACAATTTTATATATCAATGAGAAAACATGAACTTGTATGGCTCGATGAAAAATGTATCGTACTTTACGGGACAATTTAGCCAAACCGACTCAACTCTTTCGCCCACGCATAATAACTCAGGATCAGAGAGAGAGAGAGAGCAGCAAAAGTTAATGAGGGATGAATCTATTTATATAAATCTCATATACCAATAAATAGAAAATATATTCAATCCACCGAGGAAAATGGCTCGAAAGGTATGGGAAAGTGCATTCGCCCGGAACTCCAAATAAGCAGTTTCTAAAAAAGGAAATCAATTTAATTACAAGCACTTAAATCAATTTCAAAGGAGATCCCTCAAGATTTCTATTCTAATATCTCTAATTTAATGAGATTCATCCTAATCCTAAGTTCTTAATTCAAGTCCTTAGTCCTCCGTGCTCTGAATCTTCTAGGAATGTCAAATCTCATCAAAATTTGCAAATCTCTGAATCTTTTGCACACATTAATTATACAATACCACTGACCCAAACTTCTCGAGCTTGCATAAGACCCAAAATTAAGCACAATGTAATTAAATCCTCATTCAGCCTCTCAGGTAATACAATTAGCCCCACCGCAAATTAAAACAAAAACAAGATTTTGTACTTTGTGTTCAAACAAGTGCGTTGGAAAAATTCGCATAATCCCATCAGCTTTTTTTAAAAACCCCTAATAAACCTTCTTATAAACAACTCAAGGACATGATTGTACTGAGAATTACATGACAATCTTCACAATATTGCTCATCCGACAAAATCCCGTTCTTAACTCTGACCAAAAACTACCTTAGTCATTTTTATGCTAATCTCAAGTGTTTCAATCACAGTTTGGATGGAACAACCACTAGTCCCCCTTTT
>JAAZTK010002581.1:0-10885 GCA_036507255.1 Megalothorax incertus | reverse complement strand
CTCAATCCGCTCCTTAATTTATTCACACTGGATACAAATACACAAGGAAAAGAGCTATGCAATCCCTATACAATTCCACCTAATTCAATCTCAGACCAGATTAAACCCAATCTCCTGATCAAATTGACTCAAACTTTAACCCCCAGAGATCAATTCAATTCTTGCAATGCAAATTTGCAATATCCCTGAAACAAGTATCGTAAAATACAATACTTGTACCATTGAAATCCACTCTGCTCAATTGAAATCCAATATGCAATTCAATCCTAGTAGAATGCAAATACTTACATAATCCTCGGGGACAAAAATTACGATATCCTTCAAATCTTTTCGCCAAATCTCGTACAATGCAGACTGAGAAACCCGCCGTGATGGCTTCTCTTTTCGGTTACGAATTGGGGTCCAATCGTGATCCGCAGGGCTCGTTGGGGCAGGTCGTACGGATTCAAAGGCACAGCTCACAAAACTAGTCATTTTGAAATAAAACTATCGTACAAATACAGAGTTTAAAAAGACTTCAAGAAGCAAGTTTTGTAATAGTTTACAGTATAAGTATCTCGGGTCTATTTTGGTTTGGACCAGGAGCTTTGCCGAAAAACATGCACACTTCTCGGTATTCTTTGGGCAACTAAACAAGTCGCAAATCTGACTTGTACTTTGCATGTGTGGAAGCCAAAGTACAATGGTAAATGAGCCTCAGACACTCTGTCCCACCACCCCGTCTCGTTAAAACCAATCTCCCAATCCTCCCAATCCCCATCAGGCATCAATAACTGCGTTCTCGCTCTTCATACATACGCGCGCGTATAAGTACCTAATCCTATAGCTGGAGTTGAGCCCAAGCTTTAAATTACCACAATATTCATATGCGGTTAATATGCATATGTATATTGTAATATACATCTGGGAAAAGGGTATGAGAATTTCAAGGCTCTTTCCTTTTCCCTAATCCATTCCTCTCTGCATTACATTAGGCTGATTAATAGGCCTCTGAATCGTACCTTCAATATATGGATATTCGGGGGAAAAGTACATAAATTCAAAGCAAAGTCCACCTTGAACTTTTGCGTAGAATATTAGGTAGCACCCTCAAATGCACATAAACAAATTCAAACAATACAAATATGGGCTTCCCTCAAATCCCAATTCCCCCAATATGCACTAATGTTAAATGGGATTCTGGGAATACGGATATTACCTATATGTAAAATACGGAAATCTGGTCTCCGATTCATTGGGAATTATTGACATACGTCAACATTAAATATCCCCAATCAATAATACAATTCATATCCAGTGGATAATCCCATGCACCTGTTTCGATTCATCCTGTATTGTAATTCAATAACCTCTTTGTGCACTCTAGGATCTGCTTCCTTCCTACTAATATTACATATTGAACCAAATATTAATTTATTAATTCCAAAAAATCCAGAATATAATTTCCCAATAAAAATCAGGTATCAATTTTATCAAATTAATTCACGGGAAATCAGTATCACATTCACCGGGATTGCCTCAATATCACGCGAATTTAACATGATAACATTGTTAATTTTTATTGCATAGAATGATGGAAAGATTTATTAATTTGCCTGCATTTAAAGCTGTACAAATTTGCAATTGCGTTACAAAATTCTATTTTTAAACTCTTTTAATTTCAAGTTTACAATCCATAATTTATTTTCGGCCCTTTTTTATGGCTAACCATTCATAATTGTTGTATGATTGTATCGCAGTACTATCATACGTAATTAGTAAATTACCCACTTAAAAAATCACTGTACAAGGGTCAAAAAGTACAATAATTCTAGTTCAGGAGCCGAGTAAACACTCGACTTCGAGTCGTAAATTTCATGATCTCATTCTTCGCAATAAAATTGCATGGAAAGATTTATTAATTTGCCTGCATTTAAAGCTGTACAAATTTGCAATTGCGTTACAAAATTCTATTTTTAAACTCTTTTAATTTCAATTACACAATCCATAATTTATTTTCGGCCCTTTTTTATGGCTAACCATTCATAATTGTTGTATCGCAGTACTATCAAACGTAATTAGTAAATTACCCACTTAAAAAAATCACTGTACAAGGGTCAAAAAGTACAATAATTCTAGTTCAGGAGCCGAGTAAACACTCGACTTCGAGTCGTAAATTTCATGATCTCATTCTTCGCAATAAAATCATCTATTTGAAATTTTAGTGTATCATATTACACCGAATTATATCATCTTAATGTATACCTTCGAGTTAGAAGCTTGAGGAGCTTTGAATTACACAGTTTTATAACGATGCTCGATAACGCTAAATTAAATCAATCTACTAGCATTAAACCAGTTAACCCGTTAAAGCATTAGTAAAGGGTGATAAATTGCAAAAATAAATAAACTGCGTGCAAAATATCGGTCTATCTGGCATATAATGCCCATATAACCCATGTCTGATGGAAAATTTCAACGCTAATAATAGATTATAGCTCGATCTTTCATATAGCATATTCCTTGCCCTTAAAAACTTAAAAATGTAACCCCCAAAATGTATATCCGTTAGTATGCAGCGCCCAGATCGCATTAGTCAAGATTTCTCAATGATTTCTATCCAAATGTCATGTGATTCCTAAGCCCGATACTCGCACATTTAAAATTAAAAGGTTATAAATGACGAGATTTCAAAGTCTCGGCCATCCTTAATCCTACAAATGCAAAATGCAACAAATGGCAAGTGCGCACACATCCCCACCACCCTTGCCATTGCATTGATTAATCCCGTGTTCAAAGTGGGTTAGGAAATCACATTGAACCAGAATGCGAAACGCTGACAAGAGCTCGCATTAGAAGGTCAAGACAAAGAGTACACATTCCTTTGGGTAAGAGAAGAGTACAAGACTCATTTTTCCGTTAAATCATCCGTTCTGATTGGAGAGACTGGTATTTGGATTAACTCTCAGTCTCGATTAATCCTTTGTCACGAACTATCCGTATAAAATTCATACAATATTTCAAACCCCCACTTAACCTTTACGCTATATTCTAATAGGTAGGTATATCGTACTTGTACCACTACTAAGCATTAGGCAGATCTAAAATGGTCAAAAGTCATTTCTAAAATCAATAAATAAATCCGCTAATTAAAATTTGGGCATATGGACCCAAGATTTGTATATTTTGGCTCTGGATCCAAGGACGGAAGTGTCAGAAGCTTTACAAACAATAATGGCCAGTAAATTTGTAATGATCATTTGAGGGGCATGGGCGGCTTCAACTCAAAAAATCTCCCAAATATTTATAAATTCTTTTTTGAAAAAGAACCTTTAAATTTAGGTAATAGCCGACCCAAGTACGTTTTAGAGGGAATTCCACACCTGTGAGTAAGTTCTGGCTTTTTTTTTAATTTTAATCCAAATTTATACAATTCTAGCCACCACCTTTTGCCCTTCAAAATGCTCCAGTTGAACCACCTCTCTCGAATCCAATGAATAATTCATGAGCCCTCTTAAATAAATACTAATAAAACATACGAAGTTACTATTAGTACGATAGATAGGACTTTTATTTTAATTTCGGGCGACAGGATGTTAGCGGATCGATCGATCTGAATCTAATTGAAGTCACTGACAGGTCTCGTCTCAGGAGGCAAATTCAATACACCTTGCAATCCAAATTTGAAAACGCCTACTCTGTATTTGCAAAAATACCCGCGTATTTTTAAAAGTTTTTTTCTAACCTTTTGCAAAAAAAAATATTTCCCAATGCTAAAAGTTTGCATAAATTACTTGCATTTTAATTTTTTAAACAAATTGGCAAATGCTTTTAAAAGTCAAGAGCAAGGAGTTATAAAGCTCTCATCAATATCTAATTTTAATATTCTAGTCTCAAGTATTTTTTATTGCAATTTGCAAATTGCAACGGCCCCCTGCCTGCCTCGTAACGTACTTCAATGTTGTCCAAGTCCAAGGCGTGCTAATGTCATCCTCCATGTCTCGCTCATGAGAGTCTTCAATGTCAATGCCAGCTTCGGAGGATATGAAAAATGTTTTTCCAAAGATGTAAAAAACCAACAGGTACTTTTGCCAATTTCTATAAATGTCAACCGAGGATTAGCCTCAAACTTGACACTTTTTCGAGATTTAAGGATTTTAAATAAATATCGTAGTAGCACCCTGCCAGTAGGTAACTGCAAGCAAAATAATCCATCTAAAAATATTTAATTTCTCAAGAAAAAGTGCAAGAAAAATAAAAATGGCATAAAAGCTTGCAAAAAAGTGTCATTTCCTAATCAATATTTCAATCTTTACTCACACTATCTATCTAAAATCACAAATTACATGAGAATGATAAATAGCCCTACGTCAAAGTACTATTATAGATTTTTAGAAGATTTGCAAAACATCCCAAACCACACAAGTCTAGGAAAAATGCGCAGAAATCGGGAAACGAACAAGATTGTAAATCCCGTGCAAATCCCTATAAAATATCCATCTCCAATGCTCTAAAACCCCCCTTTTTTGAGACTCGATTCTAAAAATAATCTGTTTATAAATAAATGGAAATCGAAGGGAATCCTCAAGAGATTTCTTTACTACCTACATTTTCCCCCTAGAATTTGCAACGATTTGCACTAGTGCATTTGAAAGATTTGCGAATCCTCATCAAATCCAAAGTATCTACTTGAATGCAAAATTGCAAATGCCTCAACATAAAACAAGTGGTATTTATTGAGGATGGCGTTCTTTTGACCTCTAAAAATAATGACGGTTGCACATCAATTTCAATTCCAAAGTGGACAAAATTTGAAATTGATTGAATAATTGGATAAAAACAATTTATTCAATTTCATCCAAAGATTTACAGATAGTATGCAATCTCGCCTCTCAAATACATACGATTTGCCACATTATATAAACTTTTATTGTTTAGTAGGCATTTTTGGCTAGATTCAAATGATATTTGAAATTCTCTCGAACCATTGCTTAATCCTTCTTGATACTACAAAGTAGTATTAAATACAAAATGTACGACAATTTGGCAAAGTTGCAAATCAGATTTTTATACCATCGCGTTTTAAACCAACGAATGGAATTTGCTATCTAATTCATCCAATTCAAAGCCTGGGCTAATAATTTCCGATTCATTACCCATCTACCATCTAAATGTGTCCTATGTTAACCTCAATCCTGTTGGACTTTATTGGACAAAAAAAAGTCCCCCATTTAATTAGATAATACATTAACCCCGGGATGTCAATCCCCATATTCCAAAACGAGGTCCAAGTACTTATATATAATTGAACCCCTTACATTGCATTTGTACAATACGTATAATAGAATTCAACCTCAAATTACAGCAATTAAACTGCATTAAATTAAGTCCTCATATTCAAAAGTTTTGAATCAAAACAGTACCAATGCTCCATTCATTTTCAAAATAAACGACACAATTGACCAACTTACCGTTCCATATATTCCCAGACCACCTTCGGAAATGAAAGCCCATCAAGAGAACAACGAACCGAGGACTTTGCATACTACATACTACAAGCAAATAATAATTACTCCAAACGGAAGTTATGCTCGTGTACAAAATAATTCTCTTTTTGAGGACAAAAGTAGCGCCGACCCAACGCCCTCAACCCGGATTTTTATTAATTCTTGGAAAATGCCATGTTATTTTGGCTCGATATTATGTATTTTATACCGTTTTATTTGCATGTTTTTGCTACAAAAAAACACGCAAAAATGATGCAATTTGATTGTTCAATGTCCAATATCAAAATTCAAATTAAATGTAAAAAAAACAAGATAATTCAGTATAAATCATTTTATGCTACTACGCTTCAAAAAATACCCAGTAAAATGACATCAAATACTCATGAGATTATTGTACTACGATTAAAATTTAGGTGTATAAAAAATGTGCAAAACATGGGACTTACCATTGCCTGCTCGATCTTATTATCAATCGCCACAGTGTTACTACCGGAAGAACTGTAATAAATTGTACAATAAAAGGTCAATTAATTCCAATTTTAGGTAAAACCAATTCAAATAAAAGGATTAAATGTGCGCGTGTATTGGCTATAAAGATCTCATTTATGCTAATCCCAAATGACGAATCCCTTTATGATACTTTCCCGTAAAACGCTCTATTTAATTAGACGTATTCTTAGAATTAAATTAGGCACTAGTTCGTACGTTACATTAGCCAGGATGCGAAGGCTTAACTACTTAATAGAAAAGTCTGGAAACGTATGTGTGAAATTCATTTATTTACAGACTCTGAGACTCAATGGCATAGGCGACGCCAAGTCCCTTTTGCAAATTTGCATTTACATTTTAACGGCTTACGCAATCTTCAATTCATAACTTAAAGATATCCGGTGTCGGCGGCTACTCATCTTGTGAATTATCACATTTACCATCTCTTTTATCTAATCAATGAATCACCCCATTCACATTCATACTCGTAGCTCGTATAATCTAGAATTTTAATGGTCATAAATTCACAATAAAGGTGATTCAATCAGATTGTAGATTCTAATTTCTGAATCTAAATTCTAAATATATTCTCGGAGGATTCATTTCAATCCTCCTTAACTTCTACAGCTATTTACCTACGTCAGAGAAGTAGAACTACGAATGAATCTTGAATTAATAAGGTTTCTCGTACAGGAAATTAAATCTATTTCTTCGCTAAAGTACAAGTTTATTCTTAGCTTCTAGAACAATTACTTTACAAAAGATACTGCGTAATCAGATTCATTCAACATCAAATTTCCTTATTTGGCAAATACTCTAATTAGATTTAGCTTTCAGATTCCAGCCTTAAAAACATCCGGTTTGACTCTTGTTTTAAAAATAATGTGGACAAGATTGAATTATTGGACAAATTCCTATCAAAATACTTGTAATACCATGTCCGGAGAAAAAGAACATATGCATCACACATGCAAATTTCAAAACATAATAAAGACGACCTTTTGTTTTGACACGAGTTCTCTCAAGAGAATTCAACTCTCCTCGGGATATGAAATTTACATTACATAAATCATAATATCCCTATTCAGATTTCAGATTAGCTTACATTAGTCATATCTTAATGATTAATCCACTATCCAATAATATCGTATTACTCGTATACTCTTTAAATGGACTTGCATAATCTCATAGCTTTAAATGCATCCAATATCCATTAATTTAATACAAAAAACTTACCAAATGAAATTTTTGATTAAAGCAATAGACATAGGGGATCAGAGCATTCTGATCATAAAGGTCAGCTCGAAGCATCTCGAGGGAAAGCATCTTTGACCAAGTTGAGAGATCTTGGACCCGATGAATTGAATTTAGACCCGTTGAGGAGGAGTTTGGTGAGGGAGAGCTCGAGACTTGCTGATGACTTTCTGCTGCCAAAGTGGACATGATTTTAACACATGGGCTGGACGATCCTTTTAATCTCCTAGAATCTTTGATCCTTAATTACGGTTCGGACATTCAGCAGAGAGATGCGAAGAATTTAATGGGAGGTCAAGTTCAAAAGTTCTAGAATCCTTCTTTTGATAATTGCTATTAATTAGAGCTCAGTTTTGCAAGTTTTGCAAAAATCTTCCCAAACCCAAAGTTCAAAAGTTACGTATAAATTTAATTTGTATTAAGAAGATATTGAGAGAGCACCGTAAAGTTAAAGCTATAGGTAATTCAATGGAGCTTTAATAGATATTTGTAGTATTTGTTGTACTTTTGTCAATCCTGAATCTGATTTGTATTCAATTGTTCCGCGAGGAATTAGTGTACAGTTTAAATTTCACTTTCACTTTTTCTCCTAACCTTTGCAATGAATCCTCCTTCCTAATAGCAAATTCTACGATACTTTTTTGAATCACTGGGTTAAAAAGGTACGTTAAATATTCTTCAAATCACTTTCACTTATTCTCCTCCCTCAAATGCAAATATCTATAAATTTTGAAGGTACAATTTAGCGATAATCCCAATATATCTTTATACTTCTCCTTTCAAAGGTACGTTTTCTGCGATTTGCAAGCGAGATTTCAAGTTTTTAAGTTTTTAAAGTTTAAAATTTGTGGTATGCCTCCCTTGCTTTTTGTAGGGTATTGAAAATAAGTGCTGTTTATGTACACAGGTCTATAAAAATGTCCGACTTGTGACAAGTCGCAAAATCGAGGCTAGTTTGCTGGGATTTGGGTAATTCACCACCAGCTTAGCTACGGCCGTCTAGCTATAAAATATACGGGTGTTCAATTCAGAAGTCGCCGAACAAGTAAAGCGCGGACGAGCCCTGCCGAGAAATATAAACTCTATTCAGAGACAGAACAAAATAAACCCAGAGTCCTAGCTTGGAGCTCTCGGGTGTGCAAAAACCTCCTCCTCTCCTACTCTCTGCTCTGCTGTAATACGAAAATATATGTAATGCGAAAAAGAGCTTTGGCCCACTCTCAAACCTCAACTCAAAGCTTCCCTCCAATCGATCCTTTCCACTCTCCTGCTCACGGAGAATTCCCTCTCCATCTCCCTGCTTGCATAGCCAATGCAAAAGTTACTGCCTGCACACAGGTTATATTTGCAAAATTCCTTTTCAAACTTCTACTTTACTCTCCATCACCCGGTAGACACATGCACACATAACATTTTAGAATTATCCTCGCCGGTAGCACCCAATTCCCCCAAGCTGCATTGAAGAGATTAAAGAATCCGGATTTATATAATAACTTTTTTTTAAGAATTTAGAATTAGATTTTTTGTAGGACTCGGGGGGTCATTATCTTCGACTTCTAAATTCGCGAAAAAGACAAGACACTTTGGCTCCCCGCATTTTATAAAGACCAGGATACGAGCACTTTTAGAAATGAGTCCGAATCCGCATTGCTGATTACTTAACCCATTTTAACCCGTACTATCCTATCCGGTCCGCCCCTTCCGTAGTAGGTATTAAAGGCCAATAAGTCAAAAATGAAAATAAATGGAGCTCTCGATAATTCAATTGAAAAGGCTAAACTGCAGCCTACTTCGCAGGGAGGATTCAGAGCATTCAATGACCTTTTACCTAAAGTGGGGTACATTTGTACAATACTTGCCCCTAGACCCGGGTATTCTTAAGCAATCGGGTATTATCAAAATATGACTAGAATGCAGACTCAAAGAATTAAATGGAAGGAACATCGAAAGTGAAAAAAGGGGTCAGTGAGGAGCAATTAAAATTCGGATGCGAAATGAGGTTTTAATCGACCGGTAAAGCGATCATTCTGAAATGCGCTTCGAATGTGCTCGAAATAGTACGATAAGAGGGTTTGTAACTCTTGGGCAATGTGAAAATAATTGAGTTTGAATTGGGGGCATCCTGCCCAACTCTCCTCGATGTCAACAATTCCACAAAATGTATTATTAACTCGGGAGAGACAATCCTTTCCCTACCCTCCTCCCGTTTGCATGTTCATTTTGATTAAATATTCAAGTTAATTTCAATTCCTCGACTACCTACTCAGACTTTTCTTCCAGGAATCCACAACGAATAAAAGGGGGGTTCCTGGAAATGGGATCAAGAAATTTCAAAAAATCTAAAATATTTACTCCCAGTCCCCACAAAATCATTTTCAAAATTCCATGTAAAATCCAGTTAAAATTAAATTCGAGGAAAAAAATTAAGGGATAATTGGGGTGTATTTATGCTCCATTTACGCAAGTTGCAAAAAAAGAATAAAAGTAGATTCACTGGAAATTGTGTCATGAACATCCTAATTTATTCAGATGGGAAACAGATTTGCTTTATTTTAAAGTTTTAAAAGAGGATACGCAAATAGCCACTAAACATCCAAACCTTTATCAATAGTGGAATGAGGTCGAACGCAAAATATCCAGTTTCAACCGAGAAGTTGAGTACTTCCCCAATACAACTCGACTTAAGATTCCTTAATAAAAATCGATAATCCAATTCCTCCTAAATATAAAAAAAGAGGCCAATCTTTTTGTATGAGGGAAAAAAACAATGAATAAAATACACATTTCCAAAATGTCCATCCAAAAAAATGACAGATAAATTATAAGTAATTCCACCAGTTCCGTACTTGAGAAATTGGCAATCTTTTCCCCTAATAAAATGCGTCTTAGAAAATAGATAAGCCTCCCCAATCAACTTTTCATTGACATATCCCAATTGGCAATCAAATATAATATTCTGGAAGGTCACCTCCAAAGGCGGTAAAGCAAATTCATGTCCAGCCCGTGTCTTACGGATAAACCAAAGAACTTTAAGCATGCCATTTATAATAAATTGACCAAAGACCATGAAAAAAAATCCTTTATTTATTCAGACCCTCTTAAATGGACACGATTTGATGGGCCCAAGTATTCCCTCAAAGGAAAAGTGGTCATTAAGCTAACTCTAACATCAATTTTTCATCTATTGTACGATATGATAGCAAGTGCCCAAATTTTGCTAAAAAGGTTCGCTAAAAAGTAAAAATGAGGAATACAACGAAACGCGATTTACCTATCGAGAGATAATAAATTTGCACATGAACATTGAATGGCTCGGACAATGAAGGATGAAACGGATAAAGAACCAACGATGTTTTAGCCATATGTGCTTTACGGATATTTTTCCGCAATTCCCCCATTTCTTTCCAGCTCTACTTTAATTTCCTCCTGGAAAAAAATGAGACCAATATGACAGCGCTGGGCTACACGTAAAAGATAGACATTCGGAGGACATTGATTGATATAAAAATCAATACGGCCATATACACAGAGAATGAAGCCTAAAGGGGTCATTACTCTATTCCCCAGTTGAAGGTCTAATATGATCCCATCCTTTTAACATGCGTACTTTCCGGTCCAGGATCCGCTGCACAAGCCCCCAATACATAAATTAAATT
>JAAZTK010002579.1:0-10887 GCA_036507255.1 Megalothorax incertus | reverse complement strand
TGCCACGGTCTTCACAGCTTCGTTGTACCAATCAGAGATAAACGGACGTTATTGCCATTCCCAGGTGTGTTTTTATTTGAACCCTGAAACATAATTCTATTATTTTCATATAATCTTATCTATCTTTTCAGGCGTGACAATAGGTGACAATAACTAGATGAATATACCTATAATAAGTTAATAACTATCGAAAAACTATAGGTGATATGGGCGAAAAGATAGGATTAAACGGACTTGATAATGGTATGCCTACTTTGTAATAATTTGAATTATTTTGCATTATTATTAATCTTGAGATTTTTTAAAAGGTTACTTGCTATTTGATAACTATGAGATCCCACGAGAGAATCTGCTTAATAAGAATGCTAATGTGACTGAGGATGGGCAATGTACTAATTTAATTTAATTGGATATATCATTTACATTAATTCTCCCTATTTGAATTCCAGATTTGACGCCTTATAAAGATCCAAATAAGCGGTTCGGAGCATCTTTAGGAAACCTTTCAGGTCTAATAAAATATTTAATTAGGATAATTATTAACATATTTTATATTATTGCCCAAATCATTTTAAATTGGAATTATCTCTTTATTATTACAAATTTAGCTGGTCGGGTGGGAATTATTATGATGAGCGCAGCTAATATGTGTAAAGGCGTTCCAATTGCAGTGAGATACAGTGAGAATTTAATAATCCTTTTTCTTTCGCACGTTACAATTTATTGTATTAAATAATTTATAAATTCTGCAAGCAATCATTATAATTGCAAATTATAATGATCTCGATAAAATTAAATTATTTATTCCTTAGGTGCATTGAGGAAACAATTTGGAAATGATGGTGGTGAAGAACTCCCAGTTATTGAGTGTGTTCACTTTTTTAAATTTGAATACCAAGTTTGACAAATCCTATCAATTATAGATACCAAATGCAACAGTGGCGTCTCTTTCCTTACCTCGCCGGCGCTTATGCCATCAAAGTGTTTGGAGACCTTCTAATGAAGGATTATGTAGAATTTATCGTTGCTCAAATGTCGGGAGAATCAAAGGACCGACTAGCAATGCTTGGTGCGGAAATCCACGCAGTGTCATCTGCTGGAAAACCATTTGCTACTTGGATTGCGAGGGATGCTATTCAGGAAAGCCGCGAGGTATTTACCAGAAATATATTTATTTATTCAAAAAATTAATTTAATGATTAAAAGGCCTGCGGAGGACATGGATATTTGAGGGCTACTGGCCTTGGAGAATTGCGAAATGACGGAGACTCTAATTGTACATACGAAGGAGATAATAATGTTCTAATGGAACAAACTAGTAACTGGCTTATTAGCTGTTGGGCAAATCCAAAGAGAGGAGAAATCAAAACAGTTTTAGGATCTCTGGATTTCCTGGGGTCAGCTCAGAGCATCCTCCGAGGAAAATTCCCTGCCCGGAACCAGGAAGAGCTATTCAGTATTGATGTCATTCTGGATTCTTACAAATGGCTAGTCATTTGGCTTCTTCAATCAACCTCAGAAAAATTCCATTCTGGAGTACAAGCTGGGAAAGATATATTTACTTCCCGTGAGTTCTTTCTTTTTATCGTGCATTAGTGGGTTTAGTGTGGAATAATAATAAATCCTAATAATAATATCCTAATAATAATGGTCCTAATAATATTTTTTATTTTTTATTTTTTCGGAAAAAAGGAAATGATTCCCAAGTATTTGCAGCTCGAACACTATCTCTCGTTTATATTGAACATTTTGTGCTATTGAGATTTGCTCAATTCATTAATGAAGGGGATAGGCCAACTCCAATTCGAGAAGTACTCCGAAAACTATTTCTTCTTTTTGGACTCTGGACTCTGGAGCGTCATTTGGCTATCCTTTATCAAGGGGGTTATTGTGAGGGACCTACTTCGGCGAATTTAATCCGCGAAGGAATCCTTAGTCTTTGCCTCCAACTTAAACCAGAAGCTGTTGCCCTTGTAGATGTAATCGGTAAGTTTATATTCTATTAGAAATATCAATATTCTAATTGCTAATTTATCCCTAAAAAAAGCTCCTCCGGATTTTATACTCAATTCCGTACTTGGAAGAAGCGATGGCCAGCTTTACAAGAATTTGAAACAAGTTTTTTCACAAACTCCTGGCGGTCTTGAGCGAGCATCCTTCTGGCAAGATGTGGTTCAAGCGATTAGGCCTAAACTATGATTTAATTCCAATTTAATTGCTAGAATTTAAAAAAAGTATTTCATCTTAATCTGTAAATCATCGATTTCCTTCTGATTTCTATAATAGTTTTATTATACATATTTACTGATATGCCAATTACCCTCTTCTTTAATTATATACTTGATTGAAATTAATAAACTGACTACCGAGATTCATTTCCCAATTAAACCATTGCATCTGTTTAAAAATCGTTAATCGATCAACTTTGAAACTTGCTCGGATTTTTTCCTCATCTCATTTATGTCATTACTCATTAGCCATATGCTTTCGCAATATATCGTAGTACTAATGACTATAATATGTATTCTAAATCCAACCTCTGATAATTCCCTAATTATTGGCTTGTATGAACAATGAATATCTAATATTTTTTTCCTCATATTTATTATATTGTGCGGGTATAATTTACGAACGCTAATGATAAACATAGGAGGAGTTAAGCTAATGTTTGTATAAAATTGCGTTAATTTAATATGTATGCTCAAGTCTTAAAAGCCTCAATAGGAAAATCAATAGGGATTTCTGCGAGTATCTGGACATAAGCTTGGGCTTTTAGGGTCAAAATGACAAAAATAAATAGGATTACATATTTATTTGGAAATGCTTCGAATTTAGAAATAAGGAAAGAACGAGGGAGGCATATATCATTAACATTATTATTTATTAAGCATTATGGTTCGGTTAAAAATATATATTCTTTGCCATTAAAAATTGATTTTCCTCAAGTATACCACAAGTGACTAATACATACCTACTACTACAAGTGGCTTATATCGTACTCGTATTTTTTAACGTTTGGACATATTGTGCAAATTCCAAGTTTTTAAAGAGAATTCCTTCCTTAAATGGAATAATACAGAATTTTAATTCCCAAAAATAATTAAGATGTTTTTAACAAATAAAAAATACAAAAGTCAATTGTGATTGAATAGGTTAGAAGGATAAATTGAGATTTCATTTGATAAGTTTTGGGAGGTTTCGGGATGTGTCCCACGTACGCAGAGTAGATTACACCTTTGAATTCCTTCCTATTATGATATGGAAAAGTGCTTGGAAAAAAGTAAGTGTACGGATAATCCATAAATCTGCATAAATCATTACAACAAATGAAGATATTTAATATCTCACAGGCGCAACTCTTGGTCCAGCTCAATTAAGAAGAATGCAAATAGAGGAGGGTGTGAATTTCAAATTCAAAGGATCGAGCAAATTCCTCGAATCTCTAATGGCATGTCCAGTGTGTTATGAACGTCTTCTCGGAGTGATTTATATATGCATCCGAGGTCACTCAATTTGCCAAAATTGTTCGGCAAAGTTAAAGGAATGTCCCCTTTGTCGACACAAGATTTTTCAATGGGGAAGAAATTATTTGGCCGAGTCATTCATGTCTCAATGCATTTTTCTTTGCAAATATCGCGATAATGTAAGATTTTTCTCCAACATATTATGCATTTTAATATTCTGTATTCTTGCAGGGATGCGGTGAAGAATTTCTTGGATCAGAGGTGAAATCCCATGAAGCCGAATGCTACTACAGGTACATAACATGTAATTAGGGCTGGAGCTTATCTCTTAACTCTGTACATTAAATGCTCATCTTCACTCAATTTATATTCATCACATCCTTCCCCTTTTTTGCAGAGAGATTCAATGCTTCTTTCCCAAATGCCAATACATAATAACACAAGATTCTGATTTTCCACTGCATTTGAAGACTGTGCATCAAGTTCCAGTCTTTGAAAACCCTTTCAAATATGCCCAGAGGATGAGAAATCAATATCAAAGTGGAGGTAAGATGAGATTTAGCCATGCTAAGTAGCTTATCACCCCCTTACTTGGAAGAGTAATTGGAGGAGACTTAATGAAAAGCCATTAACCCTCCAATATTTAACCTTGTCATCTCTCATTTAGTCTCCAGACTGGAGATTTAAAGAGCAAATTGCTTAAAAAGTTAAAAGCAAACCATGCTTATTTGGTTTATTAGGCACATCCCCGTTTATTATCGAATTTGACGGAAGAACCTTTCTATACTCTTATGCTAAATGCCCATTTGAAGAAGACGGGGAAGCATTTCCAGCCTTTTGGGTCTCAATTATCGGTAGCCGTGAAGAGAGGGAAATGAAGAATTATAGCTGCTCAATTCAAATTAGTCACCCCATTAAGGTAGACCTAATCTTATCAAATCTCTGGAATTTTATCGAATTCTTTTCGGGTAGGAGATGAAGATCTTTTGGAGTGGACCTGTAAACAACTTTCGGGAGACCCTCAAAGAAATATACTCTGACAAAAAATGCCTGATTGCCACCCCAGCTTGCTTGAGGTCCCTTTGTTTCGAGGAGACGGCCGAGAACGCCCCAAATTTGACTTCTTTTGTGGAAAATGTGTGTATTTTTAGGAATATGGACAAAAGCTGATTTATTGTATTATTACTGCTATTTATTGTATTGTATTCAAGCATTTTTTTGAACAAAATATATAATTTTCATGTACAAACGCTACAGGAAACAACACATTACAAGTTTACAAGTGCAGTAAAAATTACCCTTCTTTCATATTATACCTATTGGGCCTTAGAAGCCTTAAAGACCCTTCACTGTACTTGTTAGATGTTAACTAGACCTTATTTAAGACACCCTGTGGGATTCTCCAAAGGATCCACTTCCCTCTCTGTCGACTCCTGATGGCTTGAGAAATGAAATATATTATAGGTAGTATTTTAACACATTTCATTTCTTGTTCTTTCTCAAAGAGAGTAATTTGTTCAATCCATGATAAATGGTCTTGTACATGGGCCAAGACAAGACCTGCTCACCCCCGAAAGAGCTCTTTAATAAGCAAGAGGTTATTTGACTGGAGGGGATATTCGAGAGATCTGTAATTTGTATTAAACATTTAACCGAAAAATTAATCAATCTTTCCGCCATTTGAGTAGATGGAAAAATAAAAGATTAATCATTGATTCATTAATCTATTCGATTGCTAGTCGGCCAAGGTTTAATTTTAAATCGACCTGAGTTTGGAAGATTTAAAGCTTCTATTGATATTTATCGGGGGAAATTTATTGTAATCCTTTAGGGGAAAAATTAGGAATTTTTTCAATAGGGGCCATCTGCTCCTCATTTCCTGATAGGTACACAAAAGGCGAGATTCAATAAATTATTACAATTAAAGAAATTAGGACTTTAAAACATTTAGGAGGTCAACTGGTTGTTTTCATTTTGGCTTTGTCTCCAAATTCCAAGTGTAAATACGAGTCCCTTTTGAATGCCAATCGATAGTTAATAGGCGTTTTTTATCACAGTTCCGTTTCAACCCCTTATTGTGAAATTTGCCGCTATACTCAAGAAACAATTGAATTTGAAACAAGTTCGAAGAAAGAATCTCGTTTGATTAGTATCCTCAACTCAAAGAGAGTTCGTGTGTAAATACTTGTATTAGTCGAAGCCAATCTAATTCTAATCTCACTTTGAAGTTCCCAGCAGCTTTTGCTGTCCCAAGGAATGTCGACAAAAGCTGATCATTTCAAATCAGAGAGCTAAAGCCACGAGAGAGATGTCATCAAAACGGGCCTAAAGAGCCCTAACCACCTTTCAGTCAAAATCTCGCCCTGTCAAATCCTCAAGTTATTTCATTAAATGCCCAGCATATGGTAGTACGGATAGTAGCTAGTTTGTATGTATTTCATAATCTCCTTCTGTGAACAATTCTCTGGGTGTTTGATTAAGGAGATGGAAGCCTTTTCAAAGGGTTTCCCTTTAAGGGCTTGCTCTTATTAAATGTGTTCTCATATTTTTTTATAGCAAAGGAGTAATGATAGAGTTTACTGTAGATTTGGCCGCTTTTTACCTTCATAATTTCAAAGTAGTTCCTATTTAAGGTAAGGAGGAGGAGGGAAAGAAAGATGGGTCAGAGCTGCTACCAAATAATAGCTTCCCCTCAAATTTATACACACATGTAATCCTCACATTTGACCAAATTCGGTGCATTTTTTCCCCTATGAGAACATGTGTGAGTATTTAGCTTTAAAGAGCTTAAATTATATTCTTTTTCTTCGCTCCTTTTCAATCTTACCCCATTCCTCCAGAGGACTAGAGAAAGGACTAGGAGGAATTACTCGGTTCAGACAAAATGAAACACCGAGAGATTTCTTTTTGGAATTGTATTCTAAAGGGCTTTTTCACACTCTCTGGATCTAATAACTTTATATATGTACTTTATATACTATTTCGGAGGATTATGGTCGTGGGTTGAATGGCTCGGTTTCAAAGTGTCTGGAAAAGATAATTCTTCCCGTCCAGCGAATAATACAATGTGTTACAGAGTTTAAAGGGGTTATACTGCACTAGGGCTAAAGAAAAATCTCATATCATAAGCCGATTATACGCGCAGAGGAGGAAGAATTCAGTGAAGAATTTTCAAATCCTTTTCCTCGGACCTCGGCTCGTCAAATCTGCGGAGTGATGATGGAAAGGAGCTCAAGAAATGGCTAGACATTATTTTTACTTGCTATCCCCGATGATGCAATGGTAAGAGATCCTTATCTCGCGGAAATGGGAGTGGAATTTGAGATAAATCGTCCGAGCATAAAAATGTCTGCGAATTTTTTCTCTTTTTACTTTTTTGCCCAAATTCAATTTCAGACTCGGTCCAAATGCACCAGATGCTTTCTATTATTTCCGAAACCACACTACTGGGTTATTTACCTACATTCTAAATGGCTTGTTTGTCTTTTTGAGATGGTTTGAGTATGAAACATTAAAGCAAAAAAAACGCTTATGAGAAATTGGGCAAGATTTTAACCCCATTTTTTACCCTTCCAAAGTCCGGCCCTTAAGCCCTATTTTTAACCCTAGTGTTTCATAACCTTTCTTCATTTTAGATTCATAATTTATTTCACTCTTTTGAATCTCATTTAGCTGTAAAGAACGTACAATATTTCTCCTTCGTATTCCCTATGTTGGATCCTTAACCCTTCGTGTTTAGAATAGGGAATCCGGGCATCACTCACGCAATGTTTTTTCCTACTCCTTATCCATCTATCGCCACGCGTATTCCTTAAGCTAAGAATATCAAATATCTTGGAGGATTCTAGGCTTAGCTTGCCTCATCATAATCATTCAAATGCACACTCGTAGAATTTGAAATTCAATATATTTTAGTACCTGTTACGAGCTAGCAATCAGTAAATGCATTTCCAAATGAGAGATTTGATGAATTTGACAGTATTTCATATTAGCTGCATAAAAGTTATTTATTTTCATAAATTGTATTCTTAAACGCGTATACAAACAATACAAGTTGTGGATTGACAAGAAAGAAAAGTCATTGAATCAAAAGGGTTTAATGAATAGCCTCAAGAGCCGAGAGTAGTTTCTTCGGGAGGAGAGAGAGAAGAATCCCCGGAGAGTACTGTTCTCGATTACATCCAAGGCCCGCATAAATCTATCGAAAGAAAGTTGCTTATGCAATTGTATATTGTTTCATTCAAGTTAAGGGGGAAGGAATAAGTTGGACCAGCTCGATGATAAACAGGGTTATTATAAAGAAATCTCAAATCTAGTAGGGGCACACAAATTCAATTCAAATGAATACAAATGTTGCGGCAAACTTTTTATACTTGTCTCTATCTTCTCAAAATAAGCACCCCCGCGGGTTCGCAATCGAATAAAAAGCATTTCTCCAACAGGGGTGTTACTTGATCCCCAAGTTTATTGTCATGTCCATCTGCCATCAGCGATGACCAGTACAAATAGCGCTAACCATGCCCTATCTATATATCTTGAATCCGTTTAACCATTCCTCTTGAGAAGCAAAAAACGCCTCCCGCTAAAAGCCCCTCAGAAATCCTTGTGTCAGGCGTTTGCAAAAGTTTGCAAATCCTTACTCAGGATCCGCGAGTTTATCTCGGAAATCTCCTTAAGAGGGCATTTATATCTAATTTGTTGGCTGAGAATCAAATCAAAAGTTTCTTGAAACCAAAAACCCATCACTCAATCCCCACCCCAAACACACTTCTTCTACCACCACCCCACCGAGATGTAGATTCATTATCCTCCTCTGTTTGATCAGTCTGATAAGGCCATAACTCTCTTTGTTTTAATTCTAGAAATTTTGTCCACACACTACGCGTTGTAATACATACGGAGTATGCTCCTACTCAGCAGGAGTATCCTTTCTCCTCATTTGTTCTACATCTTAAATTCAATTGACCTATTCATGATTCAAAGTGTGAACATTGTAAATTTATCCTTTTGCTTTTGTGTACTGAGCAAACGGTAGTTTATCCTGTGAGGATGGCATGCTCGGGTGAATTCGAGGATGAGAGTGAAAAACAGTTAGAGATTTCCTTAAGAAGAAATTCACACATTGCGTAGGAATATTACTTACTCTATTCTGAGGAAGGACCATACTTTTTATATGTAACCAAATAAGGGACTCAAATCCATGAACTTGGGCTTAATTTGGAGATTAATAAATCTTCGGAGATGTCATCCGAGGTGTACAATTTCTCGTAATCCTCAACTGTCTCTCTCCCTCGTCTGTATTTTTAACTCTCACTAAACCTCCTCTTAAAATTTTAATATTTCCATCAGGTTTATGGCCAGTTAATACCGAGCTCGAAGGGGATTAGGCGAGAGATTTGGGTTTCATTAAAATTAATATGCTGGACGCTGGATTGGAATTGGACAAGGTGGCTGAAAAACAATAGGCCAGATGAAAAGTAGTCAAATGGAATCGTAAATGTCTAAGAAAAAAATACAAAATATTGCTAGTATTTTGAAATTAAGACTTGCTTTATTGAATCCCATTTCATTTCTTTAAGGAGATGTAATCTGTGATTGAAATTCATACCCTAAGCCTTAAGGGGGACATTGGTCATTGAGCACCCTTAATAATAACTCCAGCAATCCTGCTAAGGATGTACCAGGAATTGAGAGTTGGAAATAAAATCTTTAGACAGTAGCCTCGTATACTACTACCAAACATAGCATATTTCAAGGATTATGTTTTCTAACGTGTGAGTTATGTTAATGTGTGCACTTATATTCTCCGAGTAGCCGAGTTCAATCTTAAAAGATTCAGCTTCCAGCCCATATAAAATAACAAGGAAGGATTATAATAGCTAGAGATCTAATGGGCTCTAGAGTTCAGGCCGGGGCTCGTCTTCTGGAATGAAATGTACGGAACAGGTGCTTAAAGAGGCAGCCAGTTTTGATATGATCTAAGGGTTGCATGCAGAGGAGCCACTAGATTCAAATTCAGAGGCCAATCCAATCATTCTTTGAATATTTACGGGCCAAGCATACGACCGAAGAATTAAGGAGAGATGAAAGTGAGAGGCTGCAGAAGAATTATAATGAAAATGTATTGCATTTTGCTTGGGATTGATTCGAGTATGTAGGAAGGACGCGAGAGATTCCAAAATCCCATCTATTATTTACTGTCAATGAGGCTCGAGAAGCGATTCCCAACACGAGAACATTTCAGACTTGAGGTGTCAATGAGATTCATCGTTATTCCCCCCTTGCCAAGTAATTTCAAGTGTGAAAGAATATTTATATTCAATTTCTCTTCACTCAGATTAGCTAAAGGTGCAACATAGCATATCATAAGTATGGAGTAAATTAGATAATAGCTCCGGCTAAAAGTATAAATTAAATCCCGAGCTATTAAATTCGTGATATACTCTAATTGAAATTGACTGCTTTCACCACCAAATGAAATGTGTGCGATAAAATGGCCAAATGCACTGCAATTCCTTTGTTTCTAAAAGCTTTTTGGAAAAGACTTGCACAGGGCTAGTGTAGTTGAGGCATTTTAAGGGATTAGAAATGGGGAAATGAGACTATTAATGAGAGCAAGCCAAGATTTATTAATTTCTGATGTTTTTAGGTCAGTTTTTGACCCCTTCAATTATCCTACCAAAATGAAATCTTATTTGCACATTAAGCTTTTAATTGCGTCTTATTGAATTTAAGCATGCAAATCCAAAAGGATGATGTTCTCACAATTGTAGTTGCTTTAATCGCCTTATTAGAGTATTTAAATTATTATAATACGATGTTTACATTCGGATTGGGGACAAATTGTATCTACTCAAGTTGGATTTATATTGCAGTTTATGAGGAAATTAATGAGTTATTTTTTACCTGATTTTTTGGCTAGTTCAATTATTTATTTCTGGCATTATTATTTAATTACACTTTATGCTTTCGCACGGAGGTAATGGTCAAGAAGAAAGCATTGGACGTAATTTGGGGTACTAATATGGATCCGCTCCGTGTTATCCCCAGGTTTCTTTTGAGGGTCGAGTACAATCAGTTTAAGGTCAATCTTATTCTTGAAGCAAAGACCTTGAGTAACATCGGTCACAATTGTATAGTTCTCGGAGGAGTTGCACTTTGAATAAAATGTGGACCAATTGTAAAAGGAGAGGTCGGATGGTCGAGGAAAAAGCTTTTTCTTTCCAGCGTAGTAATCCCTCATTTTTTCCGGCTAAATTGCATCAAGTTTATTGGTAAATCTTACTTAATTTAATGGTAATCTTACCTCATTAAGGAGGAGTGATCTGAAATCAATATATCCAGACACTTCCTGTCCTTTAGCATTGAAATCCCTTATGAAGATTATGGTGGACAAGTAGTTTTCTCGATTGTTTTTCTCTCT
>JAAZTK010002578.1:0-10888 GCA_036507255.1 Megalothorax incertus | reverse complement strand
CCATCCTCTCCCTCGCATTCTTCAACATTTTCGATTGAAATGGCCGCATGGAGAATCCATTAATGATGGGAATCTTCCTTTTTGTACTGGCTTTAACTGATCCACCCCTCTTTTCAACTCTCCCCGATTTAACTTTGTTTATTTGCCGTGTTTCTGATCTCCCTATAAAAAAGGGAAGCAAATGTTTTAATCTGAAAAATTTTTTATAATGAGTTTTACTCACTTGTTGCCTCCATTGTTGACCTTCGTCGGCTCAATCTTCTTCCTGGTACGTTTTTCTAAAAAAAGAAAAAAGATTACAAGTTATTAAAGCCTGAAAAACAAACAAAAGAAAACATAATAAAAGCAGGTTATAAAGTGACAAATAAAAACGAAAAAAATAATAAGCAGTCGCATTTTGCAAATTGGAAAAATCAGGGTTATGTTAGAACTTGCATAAAGCCAGGAGAAATTAATGGGAATTATTAATTTAAAACCGATCACATCTTTGTGGAATAATGTGAATTAATACCTCGGTTTCGCGGAGAATCTCCGTGAACTTCGCACCCCCATTTGCCTCTTTGTATCAGCATATCTTTCAGTTTGTTTGCGGGCAACTCGGAGTTCTGGAGGCTCCGCATTTTTAAGCTAATTTTATTTATTAATTTTTAGATTTCTTGGCCTGTTTAGATCCAGAGTTAAACGACAAAATCTCTGCAGATTTCTTTCTTTTTACAAATATATTTAACTTGATTTTTGGCATATTTCGTAAAATATGCGAATGTTCAAAAAAGATATGCAAAAGTGGCATTTTTTGCAATTGCTTATTATTTTTTTGTACTCGATTGCAAGGTCAAATGCATATTATTATTAATTGAAAGAAACGAAAGATGCAGAGACAAAAGGCCTACTATAATTTTGGTTTAAATGATAGGTATTGGTGCTTACTTTTTCCAACTTGTCCATGAAAGCCTCAACTAATGCCTCGGGAAGAGCTTCCTCTGGCTCCCAAGTCGATTCATCTGAAGAGTATCCCACCCATTTGACGAGAAACTCTTTCTCTCGATTCTTCAAGTAATGGATTTCCAAAATTCGGTCAATCTGCCGTTGGAGAAGGGTGTTAAAAAAATAGGGGCTAAAATGCATTAAGCTTACTAGAGTCTAGGAGGTAGTATTACTAAAAAGGAATAGAACAAAAACACAATGAGAAAGAGTGTGTTTTGTTCATGTGGTTTTAGGATGCAAATGGGCAATTCTGATCCTTGTGTTAAAAGTTGGGGGAAAAAATAAAACAAAAAAAAGCGCAAAGAAGTAAGGTAAATTGCACGTTAAAAATGAATGTTTACCTCGTACTCCTTCTCATCATCAGAGGAAGCTTTTGGAGACGCTTTTGGCTTTGGGGTACTCTTTTTCTCTTCCTTTTTGCTCCCCCTGCTTGGGGTTGACCTCTCGGCACTCTTTGGCCTTCCGGATCGTGATGGACTTTTCTTGGCAGTGCTTCGTGATGGAGTTCGCTTTTTAGCTGAAGGCTTGGCACTCTTCGGTGTCTTCTTCTTCATTGGGCTCTTTCTCGGTGAGGGCGTCTTTGATCCACTATCACTCGCCGAACCCAGGCTCTTTGTCTCCCGTTTTGGCATACTTTTCTTTTTCGCTGCAACCTTTGGTTTGCCCATTCTGGAAATAAAAACAAATATTCAATTAGGTTCAAAAAACACATCCTAATACCTATATTAATAGATTTCCCATCAAGCTTTTAATTATCAGCTGACATTTGACAATAAAATAACCCCGCCAAATAAGTAATTAATATGGGAAATGATTTTTTCGAATACTAATTTATCAGCTACAAATATACGCCTAATTGTGCAATTAAAATAATGTTAAAATTACTCACGATTAAATAAAGTTTACAAATCAAACCCCAACTTGTTTCAACGGTCAAACCGCCCAAAAACTTGTAAAAATTGCCCAATTTTATAGATTCCGATATTTTACAAGTAATTAATTATTTTTTCGACTAAAATGATTTCAATAAATTGTAATTACCTGTTTCTAATTACTCCAACCAAAATGACCTCAACAATCGGCCTCGGGTTGCCGTCAAAATTAATTAAAAACAATTAAATTCCAGAGCTGAGCAAAACTTTTTTGGCCGTTTTATGACGCCAAATTTCAAAGTATGTTTGAAAACTAAATCCCGGTAAATTAATGGTGGGATTTTTAAATCTGAGATTGTCAATAATTTTTAAAAATTGTGTAAATAAATACGGGTCAACTTTTGACCTTTATTAACATTGTTTTTGGTCATTTCTCCTCACTATCCATTGATAATTGACAATAGCCCTGGATTTGATCCACCCTCGTGCCCTGACATGAGATTTTAACTGAAATATGGTCGTTTTTTAAAATTGAAAAATTGGTAATTTCTACAATTTTATTTAATTTTTAAAAATTATCTGGCCCAATTAGTGCTGATATACGGTTAATTAATTAGTCTCAATTTATATGTATCCATTTTTGTAATTTTGCATTTTTTTAGAAATGTCTGGAGATTCAATAATTTACGGGGTGGACTTTAATGGAAGATTATGGAATTTTACTCTGCCTAGTACTCTGCCACCTTCGTCACATTCCTCCTCCCTGTCAAGTGTGTCAACATCTCTACATTCCGTATCTTTGCAAAATAACAATGCAAAATATAATCCACAATGGAGAATCGTTTCAAACCCCACAAAGATTGACCTAAAGAGAATTTCATCCCTTCAGAATGGGGTTCTTTGGGGGATTAGTTCAGATCATCAGATTTACACATATGTTACGAAGCAGGATATGCCCATACGAGTCATTGAAATAACCTATGAAAATCAGGTATGGTTTTGTATTGAATTTTATTTTTGTAATTCATTTTAAATGTATTTTTCCAGCGATGGAATCCAATTGACGGATTTTGTACCAATATGTTACCTACTGACAGGCCAAAATGGTCTTCTGAAGATGGACTTACGGACCGGGACAAGAGTAAAATCATATTACCTTCAGAATCTTGGCAATGGGACGGGGATTGGCAAATTGAAAATACTTTTGACAATCAACTCGTTGAGGATGGCTGGACTTATGCTATTGACTTCCCTGCAACTTATCACAATTCAAAGGGATGGAACTCATGTGTTAGGCGACGTAAATGGATGAGAACTCGGAGCTATATCGGAACAAACCGCTGGAATAAAATCGAGCCTCTTAACCGCGACCATACTCTCGAACCATTTATTGACGTTGGTGTTAATAACTTTGGACATTCACACCCAGAAATTATCTGCCCTTGGGCAATATCAATCAAGGGAGAGGTCTACTTTCGAGAAAATGTCACATCTACAAACCCAGAAGGTTCCAAATGGACACACGTTCCAATGATCAGTAAAGGCTATGAAGCAGTCTCCATTTCTACTTCAACACAAGGAATCCCATTCGTCGTGACATGGACTGGATCCTGTTTATTTCGAATTGGGCTTACCCCCAAAAAATTAATAGGCACAGCATGGGTGGAAATTAAAGTTCCAGAAGGAGGGCTTCTCCAAATCTCAGCGGGTGAAGATATCCTCTGGGCGCTAAGCAAGGATAAAAAGTGTTTAGTTTTAAAAGGGAGTCTACGTGAAAATATTGCCAAAGTTGAAGAGGGTGGCATGCCGGATTGGCATTGGATGGAGATCCCTGGGTCAATGCGGAACATTTCAGTCTCTTCAAATGATATGGTTGTGCTAGCTCTAAGCGATGAAGAAAACCCTTCAATCCTAACACGATTTGGCATAGATAAAACTCCAAAATATGGCCAAGGTTGGCGTTCAATGCGTTCATCCTTCCCTGGAACATCTTGGGATTCAACCTCAACCAAATCTTTGCATTCTCTGGATTTTACGGATGGAAATGATAGTTCTGATTCAGAGCTAAGTTCTATTCGACCTGATTTACCGCAAGGGATGCCTATGGCAAGGATGCGGCTTACATCAGAAGAGAGTCTAGCTAATAGTAGCTCATCCCCGTCTGATATCTCATTTTGTTGGATTGATGCAAATTGTGCTACGTTTTTCCAATGTGAAGCGATAAATGAAGTGGAAGTTGGACCATGGAGGGATGAGATTCTCAGTAATTTGAATTCTCTGAGAAATACAAGCGATTCTTTTGGATATCCTAATGCAATTGAAAGGAGTGTTTCGGTTTGGAGTAAAAATGTTGTATGTCGAATGCTACATCATTCACAAAAGAATAACTGGATTCGAGGGAATTTGGAGTTGGCTAATAATGATACTCTAGTGTTTTACAAGGTATGCTTTAATTGATATATGATTATACTTTGAAAATGATTTAATTAATTTGTAATTACATTTTTTAAAATAAGGATACCTCATCCTCTTGGATGTGCTCCGTAAACGATGTACTCTCCTGCTTTCTCTCGAGGAGCTACTCACTCGCTTTTACTCTACGCATACGAAATCGAATTGAAACTGATTATGTTTCATTCAAATTCACGTAATTTCCGTATTTTATTTGTGCATTTAATTTTTTATTAAAAATTGCATTTAAAATTGTGTAATTTGATGTTTTAAAAAAATTCCAGGACGGAAAAAGACTTGGAAGACTGGCGACTAAACCTTATCGAACTCTATTCAAAGGGTAGAGAGGACCATTACATTTTGGGGAATATTTGGGCCACTACAACGTCAGGGGAAATTAACAACTGTGGGATGATCCGTATAGCTGATACACCACTTGAAGCGGATATTGTTCCTCCAGGCCAAGGACATGGGCAAGATGTCAAGTTTTTCCATCCTTTTCTTAAGGGCTTTATGGTTGGAAGCGAAGTTAATATTACGGTGTCAATTCCAAAAAATGCGGAACGATTCTCGATTAATTTAAATGGGAGGGATTATAATGAGCTCATCCCATTTCATTTTAATCCTCGATTCAAGGAGAGTATAGTTGTAAGGAATTCAAAGGAGAAGGATGAATGGGGGAACGAAGAAAGGGATGGGCCATTTCCATTTGTAGCTGGGAATTCATATACTATCATATTTTGTGCACAAGAGCAGAATCTTCTTACAACGGTCTGTGCAAAGAATAAACATAAATTCATCTTCAAATATAAACATCGGATTTTGCCGCAATTCATAACATCAGTAACCGTACATGGAGATTGCAGTGTAAGCGGGATTCGATACGATCCAGCTGTAGATGATGGGAATGGGACGCTAGAATTTGTGTCGAAGCCCTTACCTGGACATTTCTGGAAAGTCACTAATGGTTCAAATGGCAGTGTGTGGGCAATATCTTGTGATTTTAATGTCTGGGCAAATACAGCCAATTATGCAAGACATGCGAGAAAAAATGAGCCGGAATTACATCCAGTTACTGACGATCAGGACTTTTACATCTATGAAAATCAACGCTGGAACCCACTGACTGGCTTTGGACCGATTGGACTACCCACAGATAGGCATTGCTGGTCTGATGAAACCGGAAGAATTTCTTTAGATAAGGAACTGGTAAAAACTCCATCGAATAAATGGAGTTGGGCATCGGGGTGGGAGATAGACTACGATGTTAAATCCGGATCTGATGCTGATGGGTGGGCTTATTCTATAGGTAATTTTTATTAATTTTGCTATTTTATTCTTTTTTAATTATTAATTAATTTTAAATTTTAAATTTATAAAAGATTTTCCCGCGACCTACCATAATAATCGAAGATTTAACGATTTCGTGAGGAGAAGGAGATGGAAGAGAACTTGTAGATTTAAAGAGACTGGCCCTTGGTAAGATTTATTCATTTATAAGATTTAATTAAATTAATTTGGTTTTTATTACTTTTTAGGATTCACATTCCAAATGTAAAATTGATTGACATTTCCATAAAGGTACGCGTATTTTCTTTAATACTACGTCCAATTTTTATAAGTTTTTGTTTTACGTGTAGCTGAACGAGGATTGCAATTGGGAGATCATTGGAATTTGTAATGGAAATGCAGTTAAGCGTGAACTTACTGATGAGAATCCTTATGGATCTGCTTGGGAACCCTTCGGGAAAAATGAGACCTCATTTGTTAGTTTAATATTCCAGGCGCATTGGTGAATACTGTTTAAATCGTTAATTAAATTTTGGAATAGGTCTCAATTTCTGGATGCTTTAATCGACATACATGGGCTATTGGAAAAGACGGTTTCTCCTACATTTTATATGATGACAAATGGCGAATGCTGGACAGACCAAATGATTCTCCGTTGAAATCTATCCGGGTCGGCCAAAATTCTGTATGGGCTGTCGGAACTAATACCATGCTATATCGCAGAGCAGATATTCAGCCTCTTTTTGTAAGATCCATTGATTAAAATTAAATATGGGAATTAAATAATTGGATTAATTCTGTTTAGCCTGAAGGGAAAGAATGGGTAAGATGTGTGGATGGAGTACTCCAGATTTCACTTGCACCTGATGAATCCCTTTACGCTCTACTCAAAAAAGGGAAAATGTTTAATTGTTCACTGGCTAAACGGATCGGGATTAGTCCAGAGAAAAAGTTTGGGAATGGATGGGATATATTATCGGAAGGGCCTTTTCAAAATATTTCTCTGCTCGGCTCCTTTATTGCTAATACTTAAATAATTGAATCTTTGGGATCTCCAAGTTTATCTATTCCTTCTCCGCTTAAATTAAAAAATGATATATTTTTTAGTAAAATAATTTTACTAAAATGCAGTTGTTAGAGGGAGTTTGAACTTTTATGGGAGGGATCGAATTCAATTTTTGTTGTGATATAATTAACTATAAAAGTTCGCACTCAAACCATATTATTAATATGCAGTTATTATACAGTTATGCAGTTATATTGTAGCTTTTAATTTCCGAATCTATCTATTCATGACGTCTTACGGAATACGGATGTTTACTTGTTCAAATGTATTTTATGATTTATGGATAAACTTCGCAATTATTAAGATTTCAATCTTAAAATATAATATTCTACTCGTATAGGATATGATATTATTATTCATTATCGAAAACACTTTCCAGTCAAGTAGTTTTAGACAGCTTAAGCCCTAAAATTAAAAACTTTCTGCTAATTATTCATAAGATAGAAATGCATGTTTTTCCTAAATTCACAAATAAGGAAATTGTATGAATAAACCTATTTAAATTTTAAAATCAATAAAATCTGATGTCATTTAAATGAAATGACTCATATTCAAACTCATTCATTCCTATATTTTTGTAATTTGCCAATTTTATTTTTAGTCAAATTCACTTACGTAACGTTTTAACAAAAAATTCTGATATTTAAACAGTAACTGTCTACCTAACAGGAAACATGTCAGATTAATATTTATATCAAAATCACTTTTAAAAGATAACAAGGGGCAATTTCACCGGAAATTTCAATTACTATTCAAGATTGATATGAAAACTCGCATTAGATAAACTATAAAATATTTAACTAGATGAAATGTGTACATAAGTAGTAAAATAAGTAGGGAAATAATACATTTTCATGAATTACAGAATAGCATCAATACTACGTCAAACACCTACGAATGTAGTATATTAATCAAATGTACAAAATACTTTTCAAAATACTCAGGATCAGAGGAAAATACTTTGTATTAATCTAGTCTGGATCATCTGTGGTATCTTCAATCAGGATTCTTTGGTCCGCAGCTTTCTTGGTACTCTTGATTCTTTTCCGGGTCTTTCGATTGACGACTCCATCTGATTCGTCCATCATTTTAACTATCATAAAATGAGAGTATAAATTCAATTCAAGCCATTCATATATTTTAACGGAGTCTACCTATGAGCGTCATATCAGAAGCATCCATTGGAACAACAGATATATCCCGAACAGCTCTGAATTGACCAACGTTGTTCAAATGCTCGTTCTCCAATCGGAAAAAGTTCCAAATAAATCTTCGAAAGACTTCCAGAGGAGCTAAGACGCTCACCATTAAATCTGCATGTGCAAAGCCTAGCTCGGTCAAAGATAAAGAAAGTGCCCATGCGAATCGGAGTATGAGATCCTCAGCGATAGCAAAATAATAATACGAGGAAGAAGAATAGACAATTTCTTCCCTGAGAAATGTATTATCTCCAGCATTCTTATCAAAAAGGCCCCAATCCTATCCAAAATTACAAAATTCTCAAATGACATGAATTTAATATATGATAATTGATTACCATCTTGATATCCCAAAGGTAAGTGTAGCATGAGGAAATAATTGAAGCCGTAACCCAAAGGAAAAAGAAGGTATTGTACTCTGATTCATATTTCTTGGAGTAATTTTGATTCAACGTGGAAAATAGGACGACAAAAAAGGTTGTGGAATATTTTCCAGCATTAGCCAGGTGAGGAAATGCTTCTCGGGAGTCTCTGTATTCAAATTAATTACAATACTAAATGTCAAATCAAACTCAAATTTCAACGTTTGCATTGGAAATTTACCGATAACGCCGAAGGCATTGCATAAAACGGAACCAAGCGGGTAAACAGGTCACAATTGGGCGAATATACAGTATTTGATCCACACATCTAGACGAGTCTTTAGGGAAAAAACATTTTTAAATAAATTAGATCTTAAGTATTTTTAAATATTTTACCTCCAGCCTCTTCAAGCTTCCAATCCGAAGTAGCATAAAAACAGATTAGGTACTGGAAATCTATTAGCACGTTCACTAGACTATTTAATTGATCTGCGAGCCAGAAATCAGCGAATCCGACACGGAAGAATGGCGCTGCAACAATATGCCCCTAAAAAAATTCAATGATTGAATTGTATAATCTAAAAATATTTGGACTCACCAACACTGAAAGTAGCCAGAATCTCGCCTCATGTCTGAAAGTTTTAGTTGGATTCACCATAAACTAAAGTAAAAAATAAATTGCGAATTAATATCAATAAAAATTTGAAAAAACTTACAACAACGAGAATAACGACAAGGGCCAAAGGATTAGCGTATGGCGGAATAGATAAGGATTTCGAGTATATAAAACTAAGAACGCTCATGGTCCATACAACCCCAAAAATAGCGGCCATTTCCATCAAATGTTGTTCTGATAAATGATTACGAGGATCCAGTTCGAATATAAGGACATGATTTACTCCAGATGAACGCCATCCATACACGTTTACACCCAGAAGGAATATAAAGAGGACTAGAAGGAGAGGACCCCTATATAATCGGAATACTATACGCCAATCATCTCGCAATCCTTGGTGGAAAATTGCTAAAAGAAGATCAATGATTAAAAATAATCTGAAGTATTAATTGAAAATCATACCTGATAGAATAACAGTAGCTAATAAGACGATAAAGGCACCTGAGAATAGGCCAACCTTAAACGTAGTCCAAGGGGACTGTTGATCTCCCAAAGGGGGGACCCTTAGCCTTTTCATAGCCTTTGGTCTATTCCCACTCTCGAGCTCATTTGTAAATGTACTCTCGGTTTCATTAATGATCTTATCAATCTCTTTATTCACATAAAACCCAGCATATTCCACCTTATTTTCACGCCATTTCGCTCCAGTATCTTTGCCCATGAGCTTGTCATGCTTTTTGAGGATTTTACGAAAGCCTAGGAGGTAAATAGGAAACATAAGATTTTAAAATGTGGAATTGACCTAGTATTTCACCTGTGTAATTAAGATTTTGATAATTCTGGAGTAGGATTAGACTGAGATAGAATTCGGAAAAGGCGAGCTTGAGGTCTTGGATTTTGCGCATGGGTTCTTTTTTGCCACCAAAGAATTGAACAGCTTTCTCCTTCCGCTTTCGAAGCCCACCCATGATTCCAATCATTTCGGGTTCCTCGGATTGTCGTAAGGCATCTAATTCAGCTCGGAGATTTGAATATTTTCTTGTAGCCTCAGAAAGTTTTTCTAAAAAAATTTGAGACATCAAATTAGTTATTACAAGTTATTAGAATCAAATGAACGCAAAGACTCTTACCATTATAAAAAGTATTGATTTTTATCAGCTCCTTTTCACAAAAATGGAAGAATTGTTCCTGCAAATAAAATACAAAGTTGAGATCGATTGTACAAAATTTACAAGAAATTATAAGAGATCTTTACGTCAAATTGTGCGAAATATCTGTCCTTGGTCTCTTGGTCAATTGGATCTGTGGAGGGAGCGTTCTCGACAGCTTGATACAGCAATGCTTTCATTTCCTACAATATTTAAGGAATAATTCATGATTAATTAAGTATTAAATCTTCATTGTATCTTTAATTTAGGCATGAATATGATATTATGAATTTATGTCAATAACCTCATATTGAATGTATTGCTTCCTCCACTCCGGGGTAATATGGGCCTGCAAAAAAATTAATTAAAGGATAATATTAATCACTCACTTAAATAGAATTATCGTAAAAGTATTTCATATTTATCCTTAGCCTAATTCAAGATTATAGTAAAAAAATAAATTAATATAAGATTAAGGATCATCTTGTAGATTTTAAAAGATAAGTACTTTAAAGATTAAATGGTTTAATTAACAATTACCGTCAAATGTTCTGCAAACTTCATTGTGACAGGCTTAATTGGATGGTCAGTTTAAAGATGTCAATGGAACTTGAATTTTGTTATATTTGTTATTTACAAAAATAGAAATTCGGGGAATTCACTTTCTCAAATCAAAGTCGGCAAATTATTCAATAAAGTCTCCATTCGTCCATCTTAAGACTTATGTACAGCACTTAACTAACTCGGGGTCAACTAAAAATGTGTCAATAAACAATCAAAAATTGTCAATGCAAATTCCAAAAAGTAAATAAAATTCACACAATTCGAATTCTGTTCCTGGTTTGCAAAAAAATAAACCCGGATCCACGAGTTTGCTCAATGCAGCCCTCCTTATATTCC
>JAAZTK010002577.1:0-10888 GCA_036507255.1 Megalothorax incertus | reverse complement strand
AAAAAAGTCCTTAGACAATTGTTTTCAAATCCGGCAAAGCTGGTCCTTTTACTTGGCCAGCCGGAAATCAGTTCTTTCCGCAAATGTGTACTATTTCTTGAACAGAGTCTAGAAATATAAGGAAGCGAAGATAAAAGACAGGATAGACTTCAATAGTACTGCAGTATCATATTGTAATACAAATAGCCAGTACTTTCTCCGTATACAGATATGTACAATATATTATTATGCACAATCAGAAACAATATGGTAAAGACTTACCCAGAGAATATTCTCTGAACTCTTCAGAGTCCACTTGTAATGGTTAATTGGGAGAAGTATAATTTGGAATATTTGAGGTTTTTTGAGAGGATTACAAAATATTTTATTTATCGATCAACCTGTTTATTCAATAGGCAGTTCTGGGTACTCGTTACTATGAGCTTCAACGGCAAAGGATTAATAGTGTAGGTGGCTTTCATATGATTACCCTACTTAGGTGTACATGTATTTCTAATTTATAAATTGTACGAAATCCGCTTAAAATATGGTTAATTAAAATCATATATGAGGAGCCTGAGGACGACCGAGAATTCAAGAATTTCTAAAATTCAAATGTTTTAAGCTCATATTAAGGAAGCCTATCAGAGCTTTATTCTCATTGCATTTTGATTTCTCATTTTAATTTATCGATACTCTCAAAAGAATGCGGGGGTCCGATTCCGTAGATATGTTTAATTCATTAGAGGAAACGCAAAGTTAATGGTCGGCTGATCCAAAGTAGGAAATAAAATACTTGTAGTATTCGCACGAAGATTATAAATCAACTGGAGGACTTCCGATCTTTGATTGAGCCTTTCCTCGCCCGCTTATATGACTAGGGTGTAATTGAGGGATAAAATATGTTTGGGGGGAGGAGAATTCAAAAGCCTTGAAAATGAGTAGAAATATGTATCTTGGAAGAAGTCCGTACAGCGTATAGTTTAATCTGAATAGAGCCATTTGGAGTCTTTTGTGGAATGAAAGTAGCCCTTGGATTTGAGCCTGGCCTGGTTAGTGCGTGTTTGGTCTATTTGTTTCAGACAGGATTTATTTTATTCTTGCCAAAAGGGTCCGCCTTTTGTTTGGAGGGACCCCTACTCACTTAATACGAAAAGAATTCAGAGAGAGGGTTAACTGGGAAAGAGAGGACCACCAAGGAACGATCCAAACTCTCCCAAGCTCTGGTTATTTATACCGGCTATCAATGTCAATACAACTCGAAAGCTCTAGTACGATAGAACCAAACTCACTGGACCGAGCTCTAATCCTGTGCGAATTTCCACCACATTTATTTATTTCTGAAAAATCTTTTGGGGGTTCATTGATATTATCTCATCCTCCAGAGCAGAGCTGTGAGAGAATAATAAAAGCTCTTTTCAAAGTTCAAGGCACTTTTGATTATATTCTTGAATTTAATTATGCTGAATTAAAAAAGTTAGTGGTAGCTGGAGAGTGAGAGATCTCTTCTGTGAGATATTTTACGCATTTTAGCAAATATTTCGCCTCTGTGCAACTTTCTTTTTGAAAGATACTTATACTTATATAATATTTGCATACATTCTTTCGGGAGTCTCGTAGACCTTAGGCATATTTGCATACTTTCTCAAATATATATTCACAAAGAAATGCCTTTGGGGTGACTTTGAGGAAGTGGTTGCTCAACTTTTTTGCTTGGAGGCTGCAAGAGAGTGATATATAAATACCGTATATATCAAAACCCAGCTAGATTAAAATGTAGGACTTTCCCCCATCGTTCTCCCCCATATTTTTTACGAATTCGCGGAGAATAGTTCTGCCTTAGAATGCTACATAATAAGCATACAAATACACTGATTATTCGTCCTCAACTCGGGTAGCATAAATAGCAAATATTCTTATCTTCAAACCCTTTTATTGTTCTTTTCAACATTTCCCGGATATTTACTTGGACTCGGGACAGCTTATCACAGTTTAAAAATCTTGATATAAAATAAATTACATAAATTACAAGCTTTTAGTCGCTCTTTTTCAAAGGATCGGAAGCCGAAAGAGTTCGAATACTCGAGCCTCGCTCGACTACCAAAGAACCCTTTTTCAAATAAGATGTTAAAATGATTCAAGGCCTCTTTTTCAAGGGGAATTCAAAGACTACTAGCCCAAAAGGCGAGGGAGAAAGCGTCCCTAGGAGGAATTGTTAAGAAGGGATTGCAGTTGAACTATTTGGCGAATGCTTTCTCATGAGCCGAGAGAGTGTGGGGCATAAAACTGGGTCTCATTAATAAATTGGCGAAAGCCGTGGAGTGTGAGCTATGTTCGGGAATTTGCTCGTAGTAGCTCAAAGGAAAAAAAGTCGAGTAATAAATCATTTTTTGAATACAAATTAGGGAGAAAAACAATGGGGAATAAATACGTGTATATTTTATCCAAGAGAAGGTGGTACAGAGATATTTAGGCTCAGAGACTTGAGTAAACAGTGAATTTTTTCCATCAACTTCCTCCAAAGGAAATGTGCAATCAATTTACCAACTTCAAACTATTTTTCCTGCTTTCGGGGTATATAAAACTAAGTATTTGCGAATAAAAGCCAATAGCTTTGATTCTCGTTCATTTGACCAAATTATTAGGGGACCTAATAAATCACAAAGTGACACTTGAGACCGGGTTACACTCTTTTGGGGGATTAACTTATCCAAAATCCCAAATCGTGCTTCTACCATTATTTAAAGGCGCAAATGCAACGATCGCGAGCGAGCATAAATCAGAAATTATCAATTATACTTACTCAAATGGGCTTTAGGATCCTTAGTCTTAAATACGAGTAGTGGTACCTCTAGGGAAAGTCATATATTACCAGCAGAGTATTTGTGATTGTAATCAGGCAGGAAACGAGCTCAAGTTAGACCAAGAAGGATTGAATATATCCAGTGGATTTAGATGTGAAGTAAACTACATGTTATATTGAACCTATGACCTTATTCGAGCTATTTTACAAAAAGCTTTAAGAGCATTTGCATTAATGAGATGCATTAAAAGAAGAGTTCAAAGATGGTACAAAGTGCAGAAATGCAAAGGATGCCCTTTCAATGGGCCTTTTTTTTATCAAAATATTCTTTTAAAAGCATTTTTTTCTTTATTTAAAATTAAAAATATTCTTTACATCCATTCATTCGTCAATGCTTTTTTGTACTTATTTTAAATAATAGATGGTAATTTGCTAATTAGTTCCATATTTCACTATATGTTGTAAAGTACAATAGTATGTAAAAGTAGCACCTTTGAATAAATTTAATGGCATAGAATATAGATTATGCTCGCTTAATTAGAGTTGTACAATAGTTTCATTAATTTAGCACCAGATTTAAAATTAAATCTTAAAATTAAATATGATATATGTATAATGTTAAAGATACCCTACGATGTGATTTAGATTATATATTTCTTTTGCGCTTACCTTAAAATGTTTATACTAATACAAACTACTAGTACCTACTATTGTACAATGCAGTATTACAATAGTGTAGTACTACTATTGTACTTACATTAATATTGTATAATACTACAATATAATCATAGTATGGTACATTGTGCATAAGTACTACTTTTAACTTTCTATTTTCATATAAATATTTTAATAATTAATAAATATACCTGTACATATATGTCATGCTTATATGTATACGGATATATGTATGTACTAACTAATACATAAAAGTTAAAACTGTCGTACCCTTCAAAGGTAAGTAGTATTGTAGTACATGCACTCGTATATACCTAGATTGGTTCATAAATAATCTCCCTGAATTGTTTGATTGCTAATTAAAAGTTAATTCTAGAAAGGTAGAGTATAGTATAGTATTGTAGGTATTATACATCCTTAAGTTTTATATTTGAGTTACATTAGGTAATTAAATTTGTTTTTCAAATTTGATTGGAAAATAGAATTTTTAATGAGCAATTTACCTTTATTTATTTTAGTATTTATCGATCCGTAAAATTGTACCACATTGAATTCAATTGACACTTTCATTGTGCTCAAGTTACATAGCTGAAGTTTTGCATATGGCGGTATTCACTCAATTAAATGTTCTTTTCTTCATTGGGCAATTCACTTTTGTAAATTCACACAACACTTTTAATAAAGAATAATACAGATAATTGGGTTGAAAATCCACGGGGTATTTTGCAAATATTTTTGTTATTTGAATTTCGGAGAATAGAATATACCGTTTGCCACAATTGTACACACGCCCTATTATTTGTAACTAATATAATAGTAGTACCTAGAGGTTAAACCTTTAATAATATATATTAAGAGGCTCGGGGTCAAATCGATAAAAATATAATTACACCAAAAGCCCATCTCTCCCCTTTTAGGTACCTATAAAAAGCTTCATTAATTAGCGGCGTAATGATGCGGTGGAATTTCCCATAAAAAGTAATATCTTTCAGCTACTTCTGAGGGCTTAAAATTGTGCATTTTGTTTAAATTTACTAAAAAAGCACACTACATTTTTATAGCACCAAAATGAGCACAATTAGTTAATCTAGACATAAATACTTTCTATATAAAATTATAAGGAGAACAAAGAAAGACATGCAAACTCAATGGTGTTCATAATTTTGATCCATTGGGGCTCACATTTACATGTCTTCCCTTTGTGTTCTCCTTCTCCTTGTACGGATATTTATATTTAATGCACCACACACTTTAATAACGATCAGTTAAGCTTGGTTGCGTCCAAAATTGGATAAATTATAGGTTTGAGGAAAGGAGTCTCCCCCTCCCTTCTCTCTCTGTGCAGTGCTTTCACTTCAAATCCGTGCTGCTTGCTTAAGCAAGGGGGAAAGTCGAGGGAAATCAGCTCCTTAGCTTATACTCTCTCCTCCTCCGCCTCCTCCGCAGTGCAATTTGCACAAACGAGGTCACATTTAAATTTGGATAGGGAATAAAATAATGGTGTGCCAACACCATTGTCTCAGAAAGTGAAATCCTAGGTATAGGGCCCATATTGTGGCGGAGAAAGTGAAATCACATGGTGGGACATTTTGGCCTATAATTTTTGATGATGTTAAATAAAATATGATTTCCTTACTACGTTGCCAATCCTGATTGGGGTAAATACAATCTCTCAGAAATTCTCATCTTGAATAATAAAATACAATCGGGACAAATTGTTTTGGGGGGAAAAAACCGCTTCCCATTGTACAATTAGATCTCATCCTTCATTCCTTAGAGAGAGGCAGGTGCTGAGAGGAATATAAATGCTCTTTATATTGTACCCGGAATTCGAGGGCAAACAAAAACAAGGATGGGATTGCCCCATCCTTACAAATGTTGGTTGGGTTCTCACTTCTCATGCTTTTTTGTTTGTTCCCGTAAAAAGTGAAGGTTTTTTACTTGCTGCAGTAGTTCCATATGTAATAGTATTACATTTACCGAGTAAATTGAAACAAGTTTTAAAGGCTTTTTTGCACACTATATGTAGGTCGGTACAAATAATGGATGCGGAGGGATTTGAAAGGGGGATCACATTCGCTTTTATAAATTTTTCACATCTCTCTCCCCTTTTGAATCGAACCCATGGGAGGCCCCTGGGAGTGGGAGGTTTAGTAATAGTAGGTGAATCGGGGGAGAATTCCCTTTGAATGACATTGGTCGCTTCTCTCATCAAAGTTTCTTGCCAATGCTTCAACAATTCCAATGCTTTTTTTTTGCTGAGAGCCACGGTGGCTCAGCCACCAGTCATGTTCAAGTCATTTAACCGGCTAAATCCAAATCTTTCCGTCACATTAGCCGGGGGATAGAGATAAGGGCTTCTTTAACCATCCCAAAATTTATCGTTGAGATAATCAAAATGCGAAAATTCGCCAATGTGACTTTAACTCGCTCTAAACCCCATGCTGGAAGAAACTAATGTTTTCTTCAACTCATTCGGAAGGATTTTATTTTAATATCTCAGAAGAAAGTAGGTAAACATTCACAAAAGTTTCAAATATGAGGAGAAAGTGTATTAATTCATTTGGAATAATTTAGGCTGATTTAAAAGTTTTCCTCAGTAAGATAATTAATTCATATTTAAAAAATGAGAAATCGAGCATGCACAGGTAGTATTAAGTAGGAGTAAATAATGGATTGATTGGGGAACACATGTTGGAGTTCCCATTAATTGATTTTTACTTTGTGAAGCCTACCTCGCCGGTTTGGGACAAGTGATTTTTCCAAGAGCTTTTTTCCAAAACAAATAACTCGAGATAGGGAGAGAGAGAAAGAGAAAGAAGCCGCCATAGGCTTGGAAATTGCAATTTGACATGTGTCGGGTGTCTTTATCAAACATTGTCCCCCCCCTTTGATACGCTCCAATTGTCCCAAAAGTTGACACCAATTGTGAAGCCCCTTTGACAGGTATATTCAGCCCGAGTGAGCATTTACAATAATAAAGTTTTGGACACTTTAGATTTCAATATACCTATAGTACCCTATGTACGGAGGAAGAGAATGGAGAGAGGAAAAGGAGCATGTTTCTGATCACTTTCCCTCACTTTCCCCCTACCCTTTTTGAGTACTATTAGTATTAATAAAACCTTCACGCCTCCACTTAATAGACAGCTATTTTTCTTTTGGCTCGAAACGCCCTTCCAGACCATTTGCAGGGACTAGAAATTACCCAATCACTTCTTCAAAGGAGATCTGACCTAACTAAAGTGTAAAGGTTTAAGTAGGTCGGAGGATCGGGAGATTTTGGAGGTAGTTGGTGCAGTTACTTTGTGTTAAGTAGCCGGATCTGAGAGTCTAATTGGGCAATTTAAATCTTGTGGTATAGGCACAGAATGGTAATTCGCTCTAGATTATATCATTGTCCTCTTCCTCCTCCATCTGAAACTTTTCCATAGTCTGTCCATCTTTTTTCTTGATAGAATTGTTGTGATTTCCACCATTCTGTTCCACCGGATGAGTAGATGTGAGCAGAGCTGTTTCACGGGTTCCATCACCATCTTTTAGATTAACCGTTTTGACACTTCTTCGCTGAGTTGCTTGCCGATCTCGAGGATCCTCTGTCCAGCCACCTTTGCAACGGATCACTTTGAGGAAAGCTCGCCGAAAGTTGGGACTAAAAAAGAATTTAAAAATTGCAATTGCATGCCGCGTGTAATTTCAATGGGATCTTTACCTGAGGAAGGTATACAATATAGGATTCACCTGAAAGCGAATCGAAAGGCGATTTTAGGATTTTATAGCAATACGATATGTAAATCATAATACTGATACGAGGTATGTATGTAAGTATTACGATACTTATGTATAATAGTAGTAGTATGAACTGTTTGATTAAATACTTTTAAAAAATTTGTTTACTCACACAACTGTTGAGGTACCCGAGGATATGAGATGTGATTTGGATGCACACTGTGATGTCATTGATGGGGTATAGGTGAAGAGATTTGAGGACAAGGACTATCTGGATTGGACACCAGCATATCGCGAATACGAGCACCACTGGAAAGAGGCGTCAAAAAAGATGAAAAATTATTAAATTTTATGCCGAGATTTCTCCTATATATCATACAAGTAGTAGTATATGCAAATATCCTATTTTGTGATCAAGCTGGGTTCAGAGGGATTAAATATCGGGATCGTGTTAGCCTCCTCCCTCCTCTTCTATAAGTTAAGGGCTGAATCTATTTATGCAGGAAATCGATTTCTTATTTCACTTGCCCCAGCATGCGATGGGAGCATAATAAAAATGAGAGCATAAAACATAAACCATCTTCTCCAAAGGGGATCTCCAAAAGACGGCGGCGGCGGAGAAGGCAGGGAGGAGGGTATTAGGAAAAACATTATTGAATATCCATTTTTACAGTGGATTTAATTTTGAGATCACTTCGGCAAAGGCAAAGGATATAATATTAAATATATAGGTTCAAAATCTGGAGAAATCTCAGAGACTCAGAGATTGCTTTGATTTTTTTTCCTCAAGGTTCTTTCTGATTTATGTCTAGAAATTGGCGGAAATCCTTGAAGGCATATGGGATTGTATATCCAGTACTGAGAATGTGATTACTTACCGATTACAACCATCCTTGTTACTCTCTTCTTTCCTCTCTGGGTCTGTCTAGACCTAAAATTTAAGCCCTCTGAATTAATTATTTATTCATAAACAAATTACAATGTAAACGCCGCCCTTACATCCCAGCAGATTTCCATAAGCGGAAGAGCATTCCAAAGTACAATAGACAGATGAGAGTGAGCGGGATTGCGTAGGAGGTTGAGGAGGAAGATGATTTGAAACAGTACATAATTATAATCCTTCCTGTATTATTGCAAAATGCAAATTAATAACGTTAGTTGGTGCTTTAATGAGGATATCCTACTCTACAGGTATCCGTAAGTATCTCACCTGAATGTACACACAAGGTTCTGTTCTTGCATGTATCTGCGGAAGTTAATAATAAATCATTATTAAATAAAGGGTTATCCAAGTGCCCCGAAAAAAAAAATATAAGTAGTATTTGGTCTTATTAATTATTGTAGACGCTTGAAACTACGAGTACTACTTATTATACAATACTTAAACTTTCTCCTCTTCCCACAGCCCAAACTTTCCATTCTCCTAAATCCCCTCGAGCACAAATACTACAATACTTGAGGACTTGCGGTAGGAGAATGGTAAACTGATCTGCGAGACTCGACCATTTGTTCCTCCACAATATTGAGTGGATGAATCTAAGCTTCCGAGATGGGATTTTAAATCAATATTCCACTAATACTCCCTGCTACTTACAACAAGAATCCCCTCCTCAAAGATCAGAGTTCAATTCAGACTCTTATTTGGCTTATTGGGCTGCTCTCGAAAAAAAGAATTGGCAATGATTTTTTTAGGAATACGCATTAAAAGTCGAAATTTTTTATCCTTAGTTGAACCACCCCTACAATTTCTAATGGATTTGTCAGATGTAACAAACCCTATCACATTTCTCCAGTAAATGCTGAGTAAATTCAATTTGAAATCTCAAGTATGTACCCTCCCAAGCCAAACCCGGGCCAAGTTAAGTGAACGTTTGAGAGTTTTAGAAAAGATTTCTTCGACTTTTTTCTTCAAACTTTTTTTAAAGCCTCTTCTTCTTCCTCTTGACTCTTTTAAGAGTTTGAGGAATCGAAAGAGACAATGCAAAGTGGATTTACATTTTAAATAATTTATGGAAAGAGTGTCCTTGTACACAAAGTTCCTAACTAATCTTTTAGTTTCTGATTTTTTCCAATTAGTCCCAAATGGAATATGTAGATTGACATTTTCCCCCCTTCTGGATTAAAAGCGTACAAACTTTTTATCAAATTATCCCCAGCCTTCTTCTGACTAATTAATTAGCCATAAGCTATAGTGGAAAAGGAGATGATGGGACTCACGTAAAGGCAACCAGCCCATGGGATTCAAAGGCTGGAAGGCAGCTCAAGAGAATGAAAATCCAAGTAATCACAATTGCTAGCCATGCATTTTTCTCTGTCCTATAACCATATTTAATTATAACCAATTAAATTAGCCGCACAAATTTTTTGTCCAAGTTTAACCTGATGTGTATTGAAGCAACCGGATATACGACAGCCTTTTAATAAGGAAAAATTGGATTTTACACACATACGAGTTTAAATTGGAATGCTTTAAAGATTAAACTTACCAGAAATCTATCTACGGACATTAGCACTAGAGTATAAACAGAAGCGTATGCCGTCACTACTATCAGATATTGGACCAGCTTGCACCAGGTTTCTCCATATTGCCTGAAAATGTGATATTTTTCATTACAAAAATTGTATTTGACAATCGAATTACATACCAATAGTCAAAAACATAATCAGATGCAGTGAAAGGGACACAAAAGATGATGAAAAGGAGATCCGCAATTGCCAAATTGATGATTAAGAGATTGGTTGTGGATCTCATATTTTTATTTGAGGCAACCACTATAACCACGAGTGCGTTACCAAATAGCCCTAAAGATCAAAGGTTTTAATATTTGTGTTTTTCAAATTATTGTAAAATAATTACCAGTTATAAAGATGAGGGAAAATAGGATGGGTACAATGATGGAGACCCATTTCTCCATATCAGCGTTCCCCTGCTCCGTTTCATTCTGTAAGAGATATGTACGAATGGTATTACGAAAGTACAAATATATAAAATTTTGCAAAGTTTGTCCAGAGATTAGAGATTTTAAATTAAGTCTATAGGTTCTGTATAATATATTTAGTACTGGATATAATGTGTATTGTTTGGACTAGGGGGGACGAAAAACAATTTCAAACTTTGTCCAGAGAATGAAATTGCAGATGAGGAATTAATTATCTATTAGTGCAAGTACTAGATGTATATATTTTGGACCCTGCGAGTAATTAAAGGGGGCTATATTAAATGGATGATATTTCACATTAAAACTTTTCATATTAAACCAGCTTTAGAAGACTTGAGACTTTCCCAGGGCTCTCATACTAATACTACGTAAAAGTAGGTAGGAAAAAAACTAGACTCAAGCTGGGAGTTGAGAAGAGTGCAAAAACTTTTTTATATTAATGCATTTGGAACTTGGTTTTTTAGGAGGATAAAAAAAGTAATTCATCATTATTAGTTATATCGCTCTCTGGGGAGTTTCTCATCAGGAGATAGATATTTTAACGGAGATGAGAAGATTAAAATTGAAATTTGAAAAAAAGCATTTTTTGCCTATACTTCGCAAATGAGGCTGAAACGTCTAGTCGCTTCATTTACTTAAAATAATCTCTTCAAAGTCTTGAAAGCCCTATTTTTAATACCAGGTGTTTGGCCCTAAGTGAGTGTATAAATAAATGTGCTTTCAGAACATGTTCTTAAGAAAGTAAATAACATATAATGATATA
>JAAZTK010002575.1:0-10889 GCA_036507255.1 Megalothorax incertus | reverse complement strand
GTATGAAGGAAGGAGATGCCTCTCGGGAAAACTACAAAGACTTTACATTTGATCATTCCTATTGGTCATTTAATCCGAAAGATGATCATTTTGTGTCTCAAGAGCAAGTATTTAAAGGTAAATCCCTAGCCCTACTTATTACATTTGTCTGAAAAAATCTATGAATATTTTTTAAATGTAATTTCTTCATCAGACCTTGGAATGGACGTTGTCCGAAATGCCTTTGAGGGGTATAACGTCTGTATATTTGCTTATGGACAAACTGGGAGTGGAAAAACTCATACAATGATGGGTACTCCGTCCAATTTGGAGCAACAGGGACTTATTCCAAGAATCTGCAAAGTAAATTGAATTCTAAAAATCATTTAAATATCTAATTAATTTTTTTAAATCAGGCAATGTTTAATCGCATGAGCGAGGGGAAAGTTAAAGGCACTACATACCGTACAGAAGTCTCATACCTTGAGATTTACAATGAACGAGTCAAAGATTTATTAAAAAAGGATCAAACTCACAATCTTCGAGGTAAGATTCATTTTAAACCTATGAATTGCATACCTATAAATTCTAATCCTAAATTCCCTATCTTTTCCAGTGCGAGAACACCCCAAACATGGCCCATACGTCGAAGAACTCTCCAAACATTTAGTCATGGATTACCCAGATATTGAGTCCATTATGAGCCGAGGGAATTCAAATCGAACTACAGCCTCAACTAATATGAATGATACATCTTCCCGCTCCCATGCTATATTTACAATGTCTTTTGTCCAAGCCTCATTCATCGGTGATCTACCAAGTGAGACAGTCTCTAAAATCCATTTAGTTGACCTTGCTGGATCTGAGAGAGCGGATGCTTCAGGAGCTACAGGGGTTAGGTTAAAGGAGGGAGGACATATCAATAAATCTCTTGTGACGCTGGGTTCAGTTATTTCAGCTTTGGCAGAATTTTCTACTAGCCAAAAACAGAATCGATCCAAGCAAGTTTTTATCCCATACAGAGATTCTGTGCTAACTTGGTAAGGACTCTACTTTAAAAAAAAACGTTTTTTAATCGTTTTTATTAAATTCCAAAGGCTGCTCAAAGATTCACTAGGAGGTAACAGTAAGACTATAATGATTGCAACAATATCTCCCGCGGACTGCAATCACGGAGAGACCCTAAGTACACTTCGTTATGCAAACCGAGCAAAGAATATCATTAATAAGCCTACAATTAATGAGGATTCCAATGTTAAACTAATAAAAGAGCTCCGTGAAGAAATTAACAAATTACGATCACTTCTAACTACAAATGTAAAGAATCCAGATGTAATTGAAGAGTTGCATAAGAAGGAGGCAAAGGAAAAGGTGCTTACAAAAGAATGGGAAGAAAAATGGAAAGAAACCCAAAAAATTCTAATGGAACAAAAAGATTTGGCGTTGAGAAAAGCGAAGGCTGGGACTGGAGTTATCCTAGATTCACAAATGCCTCATCTTATTGGAATAGATGATGATTTGCTAAGTACAGGGATAACCCTATATCACCTTAGGGAGGGTACAACGAAGATTGGATCTGATGACTCTGAAGATAGGCATGATATTACACTGAAAGGGTTGGGGTTAGAGCCTCAGCATTGTTCTATAAGTCTTGTCGGAGGGGTAGCCACACTTATTACCAACTGAAGGTGCTGTTTGTACGGTTAATGGACTGTCAGTGAAGAGCCCTATGCGACTTACTCAAGGATGTGTGATACTACTTGGAAGGACGAATATGTTTAGATATAATGATCCTCAGGAGGTGGATAAATTGAGGAAGGAAGGATCTTATGCATCACATATGAATCTGAATAGGCTTTCATTTATGAGTCGCTCTAATACGGATCTGGCTTGGTCTTCGGAGAATCTTATACCAAATAGCAATGGGTAAACGAATTACCATCTAAATTATATTGTAAATTCATAATAATTATTTTCATTTGGTTTAAAGTGAGGAGAACAACATTCTGGAGGAAAAGAGGAGACTGCTAGAAGCGGAGGAGTTGCGAATTCAGAATGAAAGTCGGAAATTATTGAGTCAAAAGGCGTTGCTTGAAGAGCAGATAAACAATTATCAGGTTTTTAACTCATAAAATAATAAATACTCATTTTAAAATGAACGGAATAATTAAAATATGCATTTTTATGAATATTAGCAATTGCAACAAGAAAAAGAAGAGAATTGGAAATCCACAAACAAAAGCCTATCAATTGGGGAGGCACCAAAAGACTTTGAAAGTGATATAAATTTGCATAAGATAATGAATGATTTATCCACGGCGGACCTGAAGCGGCTTATAGATCAAATAAATGAACAAAAGAAAGTTGTACTTGAATGTTTAGGTAAAAAAGAAATATTGGTTTTAATTCAAATGTGTAATCTAAATTTTGTAAACTTGTTTTTGTAGAAAATGACACGGATAAGGAGGAAATGAATCATCAAATGACTGTAAGTTGATCATAATGCGAATATTGGGTATTTGGAGGCTAATTAAATATTTTTTCGCATATAGATTTTGCAAGATTTGCGTAATCGTTACCTGGAATTGGAAATTGCACTTGGAAGGAATTCTAAAGCTCGATGGTTTACAGATTACGAGGATTCCTCATTTTGAATTTGATCGAGGAGATGAAGAACTTACCCCTGGATCTGAGATGGATGATTCTGAGATACAATCTAATATAACAGAGATAACTGAACATGATGATCAACAGCTACAATTGATTGTAGAGCAGAGGGTTGAAAAACGCCTACGAGAAATCATTTCTCATTTACATAGTGGAAAGAGTTTAGCTCAAATTCTCGGGACAAAATCAAATTTCGGGCCTAAAATGAATCGGAGAAGCCTACCAGGTGGCCTTGATGCTTATAGCTCAGGATCTGATGATGATTTGTCTTCAAATTCTCCTCAACATTTACCCCGATCTGTTTCACTTAATTCTGGACTCTGTCCTCCAATGAATGGGGATGAAGCTCTAATTCCTGGAATTCTGGATATTTCTATTCCAAAATATATTGTTCGTGGAAGTGGGAATTATACTCATTATCAATATGAGATCAATATAATTACTGCAACGGAAAGATGGACTGTTTATCGACGGTTTAGCCGATTCCGAGAGTTTTATCAAACAATGCGAAAGAAATATGGACCTAGGGTAAGCTAATTTGAATAATCCAATACTATTTGATAAATTGGTTCCAATTTATTGAATTTAATGGGATTTCAGCTTGGCGCACTTCAATTCCCTTCAAGAAAGTTTTTTGGAAGTAAAACTGAGCGTTTAGCAAGCGAGCGTCGACCTCAATTGGAAGTAAGTTCTTTTCGGGATTTTAATTAAAATAATTTTACATATGAATCTAATGGGGAATTGTATTTTTTTTAAATCCTCAGATGTTCATTCGTTCGTTAATTCGAAAGTGTGTTACATTACCTAATTGTTCCCTCTATAATGTCCGGCCAGAGGATGCAAAGAGTGCTCTAATTCAATTTTCAAATTTCTTTGAAAAAGGATTATTTGAGACCACTATTTATGGGACATCTTGAAGTGCTTCTCCTACAATTAAAGACTTTGTAAATTAGCAAATTTTGTATCGTAAGTTCGTAAGTTAGTCAATTCCTCTCGATAAAGAATCATTAGGATAGAATTAGTTTTATATTGAAGGGTATTCAGATTTCAGAGTAAATATAGAATTTACCAAATTATAATTATAGGTACTATACATGTAATACGTAAGAGCTACACGAACTACTCGTAATTTAGATCTTTTCACTGGAAATCTCTTATAATTATTATTGTATGATTTATTACTAGTCGATCTGAACCGAACCATTTCAAATGAGGGTTGATTTACGAATAATACTTATGCCACATATCGTACATACATTCACTTGCAATCTCAATACGTTAATTAAGTACTTTATAATTAAGTTGGTACATTCACTTCTTCTAATTTTATACTTGATCTGGATTATAGTCTATAGACTCTATGAAATCTGATTGATTCTCACTAAAGAAATAACTATGTATAATATCTAATCCTAATCCTAAGTAATACATATAAGTATTTCGTATATCTTGATGTTGGCGTTTAATGTAGGTATTGGATCAAGAAAGATCAGAATGTGCTTTTGCTGGTGGATTGATAAAGTCTTTAATATCGAATCGAATATTAATTGAGACATGCTAACTAGTAACAGTGTGATATATAAGTATTAATAAAAATAGTGTTCAAAAAGTGCATGGACAAAATTATCGCATGTAGGAATACGAATATAGGTATTTAGGATTTCAATTTGGAAATAGGAACAAACGTCAAAATTAATGTTCCTGTGATTTGAAATAAAATTGCCCAATCTTTTTTATAATGAAAATCAATTAGGAATTCAAAATGTTAAGTGACAAGGGTCAATCAAGTAGGATTAGTTAGGATTTTTCCTTATCCTTAGTCAAGTGCCTATTTAATTTTATGATTACAAGCCTTAATTATCGGACCCACTGGAGGTCATTAATACAATAGTCTATTTAAGAGATAATTACTTTAAATGCATTATCGTAATATTGTATATTCGCCTTTGTACCTAGAAATTATATTTAATTCAAGTTAGAATTAATTGACGTATATTGCCTTGAATTGGAAGCTGTAAATGTTGATCATTTTTTGCTTCTTCATCACATTTAAGTATGCTACTGATGTTTGATCAATATATCATTCTACTATAAGATCGTAATTCGTATTTAAGCTATTCAATTAAATATTAAAAATAAAACACAAAAATAAAAAGGATTTATATTCAAATAAATGAAAATATGTAAAATATACACTGATGTTTGTTCAACCTCTTTATTTCATAAATACTACAATAAATAAATTACCTACAATATATACTTAAGTGCAAGTTAAATGCATGATTACTGATTAGGAAAATAGGAAATCTTACTCTTTCAATAAGTAACGCTATTTGAATTAAAATTTTAAAACAAAACTGACTTGAAATCATGAATTCAAACATTATAGCTTTATATTGCTTGTAGGATTACTAACAGTTGCTGTAGGGTCCCCGAATTTATAATTATCCCATATCCTATCGAATATCTCTCGACATCTTACTCTCCCCTTTAATTTGGTACAAAGGAGGAACATTCCTGATAATTTGCGGTGTAGCGAGTAGACTTCTTCAGGAGGAGGACAAAGACGCTCTAAAATGAATATAAAATATAAAAACGTTACTTTCATTTTTTAAAGGTCTGAGATATTTCCAAACAAACCTGCAACCATTATGCCTAAAAAGAATCAAGTAGGGTATATTTATAAATTCTTGCTTTGATTTATTCAGAAATGAATTTTTACCTGCTAATCTTGCAATCTTTTGAGTTATTTCCTGATTTCCAAAATCAAATGGCTCGTCTCGAATCCTTAGCGCTTGTGCCAGAAGGTTGACTATTTGATTATAAAATTAGAACATTAGATTTGCATTTGATCTTAAATCAAAAATAGGTATAAGTAGGCACCTGTCTCTACGTGTGCATTCTCCATTGACTTTGATTCATATCCAGTAAGGAATCCAATCTTTTTCGAGTATTCCAGTATAGATTTACGATCATTATCTGCACCTCCCTTTAGGATCATCATGTAAGTATCCACAAACTCTTTCCCATATTCTCTAGATGCTCCAAAATCCAATAGTCCAATCTGAAATTCAATTTACGATACAAAAAAAATCCATTCCAAAAATTTTCAAAATTCATTACTTGTTTTGTTTTGACATTATATAAAAAGTTTGACCAGTTAGGATCAGTCTGCATAAATCGAAATTCAAAGAGTTCCCTAAAGAAAAGGTCGAGCATAAGGAAAGAGATCCTATCCCTTGTCTCTTGATCCAAACTAGCACATTTATCCACGGGCATTCCCTCGATTAATTCAGTTGTATAAATCGAATCCGTTGTAAGATCATCTAAAGTGGAAAATAAGAATCATATTAAAATAATAGCTTTTAAAGTAATTTAAAGAAATTAAAGGATTTATTTACCGATTATTTCAGGGACATAAAATTCTGGAAATGGCTCCAAGAGTTTTTGAAACCTTTTAGCGCATTCTGCTTCCCTCAAATACTTTGTCTCCCAAGCCAATTCCCTTTTAGCCACAACTATGATTTTGTCGATAAATATTCCTGTGAATTCAATCAAGGTATTTTTAATTTTTTTTAGAATAACAGTTTTTAAATTATGCTTTAAAGTGAAAACGGTACCTCTAGGCAATATATTCCAGACGTTAAGGATTGACACGAGATTATCAATATCAGATTCAATCCCTTGTGCAACACCAGGATATTGGATTTTAACAGCTACTACTCGGCCATCATGCAATTTCGCGAGATGTACTTGTCCAATACTTGCTGAAAAAATCAAGAATTTTGATAAAAAACTGAATTAATTAAAAAAAATTGAGATTGGAAGTGGAACCTGCTGCAAATGGTCTTGGATCAAAAGTCTTAAAACGTTCACGCCATTTAACCCCAAACTCTTTTTCCATTACTTTCTCCATTTGCCAAAATGGCATAAAATCCGCAGAATTACGAACCCTTTCAAATGCCTTTTGAAGCTGTGGATTAATGATTGAATTATCTTGAAGAGAGAGCATTTGTCCGAGTTTTAAAGCAGCTCCTATTTCAAGAAAATGCAAGCTTTTAATCATACATTTTCAATATATAATTGCACTAATTAAATATACCTCTAACTCTACAAAGAGTATCGACAATCCTTTCAATATTCGAGTCTGAAAAAAATGGACTAGAATCCAGTAGGGCAGAATTGTCGTGAGATCTTATTCCAATGGATCTTCTGGTAAATTCTGTTAATGCTCCAATCCCTAGTCCAGCTGCCAAACTACCATATGAAACAAGGCGTGCTTAAAAAAAATATAAGTAACATTAGAAAATACAATTAAATCTTAAATTATGAATTTAAGAATGATTCTTATTTCTTACATATTCTAGTGGCTGGAACCTTTCTTTCTTTTGATGTTGCACCCAATTGCTATAATTAATCAAAAAAATAAAGCTTTAAAATTTGATTTTTTAAAATAATTTGTACTACGAAAAAAATCATCCTAAATTCCTAAACTTGAAATTTAAAATAAGGGTTTATGAAACAAAAGAATGCTCCGCAGCCAAATTGATTTGCTTTTAATTTAGGGGATTTATTTTAGAGAAATTAGCAAATAAGAAATACACGTTTGGACAGAATTTGAATTTCATTTTCAGTGTTTGAAAATACTTGATTTTGAATTTGATTTAATAGGAATTTAGGAGATATTAAAATACTATCATTTGCTTGACTTTTAAATAAGTTGTTCCTTAATTTCTAATTAATTAATTGTCATTTACAGATTGTGGAGAGTCCAGCGAAAGAGGCTTGATTCTTTCCTTTGAAATTGGTTTCATCGGACCAGGCTCTGGCTCTTTTTTCTTGATAAGATCCTCAGTTATCTCTGATTCGGGAATATGGGCTTTGAGCACCTCCTTATCCATCTTCTTCCCATCCGCAATATCTTTGATTAGATTTAACTTGTCTTCATAATCTTTCCCAGGGCTCTCAGGCTGATAAAACGGAAGGACATTCTGACCCAATAATTTAAACATTTCTTCTTCCTCTTTTTCATGCTGGCTAAGTTGTTGCTCTCCTTTGAATTTGTCCAAATTGGGTTTGCTGCCTTCTGCAGGAGCTCCTTTGACTTGGTATTCCTTCAAAATCTCAGGGCCAAGGGACCTCAAATAAGCATTCTCAATGTCCTCATCTTTAATCACGACAATCTCCTCCTCTTCTCCGGCTTTCTGACCAGCTCCTTTCCCTGTGACATCCTCCTCCCCTTGGCTCCCCTTGAAACGACGTTGATTAAGCTCAAATACTTGACTTGAAAACTCCTTTATTCCATAACCAACCATTGAGGATCTTTGGACAAGATCTTGAACATCCTTTGGCGTTTGTGGAAGAACCTAATTTAAAACAATAATAAATTAAAATAGGCCATAATTGCAGTAATTAAAATTTTGCTCATACCTTTGAAGGCAATTTAGGGATCTCAGACACGAGACCAGTCAAGTTTGAGTTGGTCAATTTGGTCTCAATGTCAGCTTTTCGAACAATTACATCAGTTTTCAGAACTTTTTGAATCCCCGTCAGAATTATCTTTAAATCTTCAATTACATATTTGGACGACATTAATTTTTGTCTCAATGTCAGCTTTTCGAACAATTACATCAGTTTTCAGAACTTTTTGAATCCCCGTCAGAATTATCTTTAAATCTTCAATTACATATTTGGACGACATTAAAAAGGGAGGCTTGAGGCACTAAGGGGGGGACCCCACCGAGGTCAGAAAAGTGACAAAATCCGGAAATTAAAGGTCAAAATTTTATTTTTTGCAGAGAAGAAATTGAAAAAATTCACAAAATTGCCGAATAAATTAAAATGAGATTTTGCCGCATTTTGGAAGGCAGGATTTACCATTTCAAATATCAGCTGAATTCTACAAAAAAGTTCCAAAATAAATCCAATTAAAAAAGGTCAAAGGTCATCGAAAAGGACAAGGATTCCCTGCCAGGAATAAAGGAGTCATCATTTGGAACGAATTGACAATAAAATAGTAAGGTAAAAACCTCAAAAATATGATTTTTCAAATGTTTCAAAAAAGGGTCCAAATTCCATATTTATTTACATTTTTTAAGACCCCTAATTATCTCAATTAATGGCTAATAAAATGGTCAATTTGATACCTAATTAAAAGAGCTCATAATTTAATTGAATTCTTTATTTTGTAAATTCCAGCTCGAATCGGAATTTTCAAAGATGGGGAGGATATTCCTGGAACATATTGGCGGAAGTAGGCTATTCTCTTGTGCTTCTTGTGATACGGTAATTTGACTTAATTAATTAATTGGGGGATTAAAATATTAATTTGAGGACTTTGATTTGCAGATCTTAACAAACAGAGCAGAATTAATCAGTACAAGATTCACTGGAGCCACCGGAAGAGCATTCCTTTTTTCTCGTGTTGTTAATTTAAATTACAGGTAGGTCCAGATAGATTAGGATTGATTAATTAATAATCCTAAGTAAGATTAATTAAAGAAATGACTGTTAATGAGTATTAAGCATTACGAGTTAATTGTGGTTTACAAGCTTGAAATTAATTTTATTTTAATTCCTACACAGTGAGGTCCAAGATCGTGTAATGTTGACAGGTAATATTACAATTTACAATACTTTAAATTATTATACGAAGATTTTTTAATAATATTGTTTTTAATTTTATTTGATTAATAGGAAGGCATATTGTCCGTGACGTCTCTTGCAAGAATTGTGATGCAAAATTAGGTAAACAATTAGTAAACACTCCCTAAGACATTCTCCCATTGAAATCGACTCTCTCCATTTATTAATATTGTATTAATCAAATTCGGAATTCTTTGAAATGACAAAGCCATTCTAATCCACCCTTCTTGTCTAGGTTGGATTTATGAATTTGCTACTGAAGAGAATCAGCGTTACAAGGAGGGCCGTGTCATCCTAGAAAGAGCACTCGTCACGGAATCAGATGGGATTGAGGAACGTGGGGTAAATAATTAAAAACCTATACAATCCTATCCTAAATTGTAACATTTTGCATTATTTTACAAATAATTTTTTAATGTACATCTTTAATTCGGACACGTTCACATCGGCCTTTCACTTTTGAATCGCCTTTGAACACTTACAATTAATTATATTCGTATCGTGTAGCTCGAATCGGATTAGTCTGTATATACTCGTAATTAATTAATTTAATTTTAAGTCAATTTATTTAATATCGATCGACAATTTTCATAAAATTATTTTATTCGCATTTCGTAATATGTGAATTGAACTTGACGTGTTTTAATTTAATTAATTATTTAATGAATGAAAATGTATATTGTACAAACTAACTCTTTAATAATACACACCCATTTTATATAAAAAAAGCTCATAATAAAGATTTCTCTGTGTATTGTATATGATCATCAAATATTTGCTCTAACCACCATACGTAGTATAACACACAATATCTATTCTTCTTATTAGGTTAGTTTTAAGAGTTCCGCAAACAATTTTTAGGGAGCAAAGTGTTTGAAAAAACATTAGGGTCCTAACCTTGGCCAATGCTTAACCTTAACCCTCAAGTTGCAATTGCCATTATGTAATATGCTTCTATTAAGGGGTAGATCAAACATGAAGAAATCCGAGAAAAGATAATAAAGTACACACACATGGTATGAGTGTAATAATAGTAAACAATTGAGAGCTTTTGATCGGAGAAATTACACAGGTAAATATTTAACTGGGGTGTATCGTGGTACTATGAATAGGACGCTCGTACGAACTATTAGATTTAGATATAGACCTAGTATAATAAGCGTGCTATTCATCCTTTCAAATACATTTTTCTGTTTGCGAGAACTAAATAAAAGTAAGATTTATAAACACAAATATAATTCCTCCTCCTTCTGAGCTATGTGTACTCAATAAACTATGATACAAACTAGGGGATTTGTTCGAACGCAGGAGAAAAGAAAGAATTGTTTAAGTTTACACTTTGCAAACTTATTTATAGACAAATATCACTGTTTTATTTAGGTATTTGTAGATTTACCACTTGATACATATCCCAGGGCGCCAGGTTCCTACCCGGGGGAGTCGAATGGAAGTCTACGCTAAATTCCCTCGACCTTCCCGTTTGGCGGGCCTTTTCTATCTGATCCGACCCACTTTCTTAGGTCGGCGTCGACTTCCATCCGACCACCCCTCTCCCGTACCTCGACTCTCCTATTGGGTCGAATCCCCCCTATTTTTCG
>JAAZTK010002574.1:0-10892 GCA_036507255.1 Megalothorax incertus | reverse complement strand
TGAGTAGATCTATATTTAATTTACAACCTTTCTCTGAATGAAGTTGTACAAGTTGAAGTTGCAAATAGAGAACGATTTCTTAATTAGTTCGACCGTTCTGCACAAGTTTAGCTCAGAGTTGTTAAGTTGTTTTCACGCTCTCACTCAAACGAGAAGTTAATCAACCAATTTAAAGTTTCATTTAGAGAAGCCTAATATCGTACATAAAAGCAAAACTAGAGTCTATCTCTGGCTGATCGTGAGTTTAATTCTGAGAACAGATTGATCTGAGGTTGTATTTGGCACATGAGGTAGGCAATGGCATACTGGGAAAATTATTGCGTCGAGAAAGTTTTCAAATAAGAGTTGGTTTATACTTCTGCTTGGCCGGTTTTAAAATTGCTCGCACCTTAATCCGTGACTTTCCAACTTATATTGATCTGGAGTTTAATGCGGTAATAATAATTAAGATTTGCTAATAAGTAGAGAAGAGAGTCCCCTAAGATTGAGGAAACTTTAAATTCAAACTTAAACTTGTAATACAAAATCTCCCCGAATCTTACTCTGGGACCTGGGTACAGAATCAAATAAATGGTGTACGAGTATACCGTAGAACTCTTTTCCGATATCTAGAGTCTAGCCAAATCTCGAATTTGTCATCAATATCATGATAATTTCTATTATATTTTACGTGGCTTTTTCCCTTTTTATAAACCAACTCCAACATTTTTTAGAGTAGGTACTTAATTTACTGACAGCTTTTGTACTAATTTTGTTTTCATATTTAAAAGTTGCATTTGATGAAACACTTTATTTCTAAATCCCGATAATAATATAGGTATACAATATGGATTATTGATTTCTTTAATCTTTAATAATTACCACCTATATATTATTTAAAATAAATAATAATCAAAAAATCACAGATAAATTATAGGTAGCGCATTGATTCTCTAATAATTTAGTAAGTAACGTTATCGTATTCTACAAAAACTCTATTTATTTTAGATTGTGGTATATGTGATGAAATAAACCGTTGGCCCCCATCTCGCCCGGGCATTGTGAGTCGGAAGCGATTGCATTGCCGGGACTTTACCCGGTTTCTCGACAGATGGTGAAAGCTTCTCGGGAATTCAAAGAGAAATCAGAGAGCAGCTCGAAAGCGCTACTCCCATAATCCAATTGACGCTCGACCAGAATTTCCTATCCAAAATCCAAATAGAATTGTACTTTTTTACCCCATCAATAAAAATTATATTTTATCAAAATATCCAATTTAGGTATTTAAAAATGATTGAATTTTACGCATAATATTCAATCAATACACTAAAATTAATATTTTTAATCTAAAATCTTTAAAGAATAAAGATGGAAAGAAAAGTTGGCACAATATATATAAAAGTGTTCACAATGATCCTGATAACGTGACGAAGAGTTTTACAATTTGTACATAAATAAAGCTCACAATAAAACTATTTAGACTTAAGTTTCCCTCAAAGAAACAAAATTAGTTTCCTTCCCGGAGTTCCCTGAATGCTCTTTCCCCGACATCTTTTCCTCAATCCCTAGCTATCTTAGAATTTAATGAACCTCGGAAGTAAAAAAGTTTTTACTTTAAATCCACCAACTTTTGGCTTTCTTTTAATAAAAACTCTCATATACGTTGATATTCCCCTCCCACTCCCTCCCCCATTTCTTGAGCATACAAAAGAAGAATATTATGAGAATTAATTTGGTTAGAATTTCCTTTTATGTATAAGAGAATAATGGATTCTCCCAATTAAATTAATAGAATTGAATTCAAACAAATAATGGGGGGGGGAAGATGCATCAAGATATATAATTCCAAATGATAGTGAATGATTTAGAGTGAAAGGGCCACTGATACTCGAACGGTACATATAAATTACAAAGATGAATTAATGAGTTCAAAATCGATAACTCTCTGTCTCTTCGTCCGGTTCAAATCCTTCTTTAGTGGATTCAAAATTTCAAATCAAAGCCGAGTGAATTGAGTGGAATCCTAATGAATAAAGGTGAGGAGGGGGAGGTGGAGGGTGAGGGAGACGAATGAGGGAGTCCTATTAATAAAGGCAAGAGAGGAAATAAATAAGAAAATGGTTCACCGTTCCAGAATAATCATTTCTACTGATTTAATCCGCTCCACTGTTTGGTTTTAGGGGTGTGTTCCTTCAATCTATTTTTGAGATTCACTTTGACTCTAACTCTGGAGCAGCCACAGAGTTCGAGGGGCTTATACTCTCCAAAGAAAATCAACCTTTGGTTCAGTGGAGCGGGAACAACACTATCATCCCTTTTAATCTCTCTCTCTCTCTGTTTCTGACATTCTCCAGAAAATGGAGCTGAAATCTCCTTGTTAGCTCTACTCTATCGCCCACAAAACTCCCACATTCAATTGGTAAAACTCACAAAGAAACTTTTTTTCAAATTGTTTACTTTCACTCCTCTTTGAATCCCATTGAAGAGATCAGAGAGCGGCTTTCTCTTTGAATGTAGAGCACGTATTGATTTTAAAACTCTTTGTAATTCATATATCTCTTGATTTACATATGGAGAAAGTCGTTTTTTAATTAGATGCCTATGTTAGAAAAAATTGTCCTTTCTCCGACATTCTGGAGCGCTGAAATTCTTATTTGGAAAACAAAAAAAAATGAGACCTAGGATTAGTATTTGGAAGTTTTATATCATTATTTTTGTAGTACCTAGTACTAGGCCGCTTTAGGCACAAATCTCCAATTTCCCAATGTTTTTTCAAGACTCTTTAAATATTTATTATTTGCTAGAGCCCAGAATGCCCATGTGGGAAAATTCCCTGCTTTCTCCCAGGCTCAAATCTCATTTGTGGGGATTTGCTTTCTTTGCTGAGAAGTGAAATCTTATACCAAATATTAGAATTAGGTTGGAATAAGCTTTCCCCTATTTATTTTCACAATTTCGATCACTAACATAATTAGCTTATCTTATATCCAGCTTTCCTGAGAAAACAATTGATTTACAGCTTTATTTATAGAATTTCTTTCTTGCAGAAAGCAACCCCATTTTGACCATCTTATTTACAAACTTGGGTTGAAGTGGGCATTGCATTGGGGGAAAAAAGTAGGGTATATTCCTCTGCGAGATTTAACATATGGAATTACTATTAGGGAAAGAAGAGAGTCAACATTTGTGTATTGGTATAAACTAGTTTGACTTTCTTCCCTCTGTGTGAGTTCCATTTATTTGAATTTCTGGCGGCGACGGCGCCCACATAATCTCTCTCCAACCCTCCCCACCCACCTTTCCTTCGTCTTATTTCAATTCCACAAATGTGAGTTGTGGAAAGGAGGAGGTTTAGCTTTCATTTGCATAGCTTCGTGCAGAGAATCACTTATCCTTAAGTTTTCCATGAGAGAAAGAAAGAAGAGAAGAGGAACAAGCCTTAGGCCAAGACCCGATCCACTGAATCTCTAATTCCATTCCGAATTTCTCATGAAATCTCTTCTCCTTCTCCTTCTCCTTCTATCTTTTCCCCCAAGTCAAGACTAACTAAAATTGCAATTAAACAGAGCTTGGAGGGATAAGAAAGTCGTCGAGTCGAGAGGTTCAAGTGAGGAACTTTGCTTTAGCTCTCTATATGTGTTCTCTTCCAAAAATCCCAAAGGCTAAGTTAAATGACTTTTCCTATAATTATTTGTCGAGCAGTTATACAATATATAGAGATTGTGGAAAGAACCTATTCCAATGAAAATAAGCTTCAATTAAAGGCGAAAGATGCTGAATTGCATAAAAAGACTTGATATTGTATAGGAATCCTCATTTGCTTTATTTTCAATTCCATATCTTTGCCTCAGCCCCATTTAAGATTAAAATTTTATGAAATACTGATAATCGCAACTTGTTGAAATATCAAGTATGTAATGCAAATGTTTAGAAATCTTATCAAATGAACCAGTAATTCAATTATGGGGATAAACTAATTAAAAAGGAATTCCGCCGCTTGGAAATTATTCATTAAAATTTACATGTCCATCCCAGAATAATTACAAATTACAAAATTGCCTATTAGTGGATTTCCATTTTAGAAAGGCTCTTCTCGCAGGTACAATTACGCTCCTTTCAATCTTACCCTGTTGACTTGTTATTACGGCCAAGGGAGTGCTTATTCCTTGATTGAGCTGTACTATCCTTGTTTTTAAGTAAATTCTGCATAGGTTTGAGACTTTGCGTGAGACAGAAATGGATTCAACGACGCGATTTTAATTCATTTAGATTCAAATTAGAAAATATATCCAAATTAGAAAATAATATCATTGCTTATTTTAAAAAGATTTTATTCAGGATCAATTTATATAGGCTATGTAAATGATTTTAGAAAAGGCATAGTTAAAGAAATATCTGTAGTATTGTACATAAGCTTAGGTATATGTAATCGTATGCCTATTAATCTTAGGATTAATTTAATAAGTTACATATACCGATATGTATAAGTAGATTTATAATAAAAATATCCTACAATTTCCGAGAGTTCTTGAGTCGAATTGGGAGAAAGTTCGCTGCTTTGAAAATCAAAAACACACCTGATTTTTTTGCTCACCTGATAAATAATAACCGAGGTTTGGCAAAAGATCAGGCTGTACATGATTTTTCTAAAATATCGATGAATTTCACTCCCAATTTGCAGTCCATAAATTTGATGTTTCTCAAAGGATGATAAAGGATGAAAATAAGAGATTTGAATATAGCCTGAATTGTTGCTCACCATTTTGTAAACAAAGTTGGTTTGAGCAATAGTCCAGACCCTATCAAATCTCCGAGAGCGGCGGTCGTTCAGAATCCATGCTATTTTTACATAATTTACATATTTGAAAATTGACATTATTTTAAAAATTTAAAACCTTGATTTACGAGTATTCTATAAATCGTAATATTGTACAATACGATATATTATAGTACATTAAATATAACATTTACGGATACCACAATACTTAATCTTATACAGTTAAAATCTTACTATACGGACAATTATATACAGATAGGAGTAAAACTATCGTACAAATACTAATACTTACACTAGTCTAGTACAATTTTGGTCATTTCATTAATGTTATTTTTAGTACGATATTTTTCTAGTAGTCCAAAGAAAAGTGATTTATCTTGAAGAATTCGATTGTAAAGATCTTTCCTTACCCTTGCATTTCTCCTCGGATTGGAGAATTTTATCCATTTCCAATATTAAACCCTCGACACTAATGCTCCTACTAGTACCCAGGGAGGAGAAAGGTATTATCGTTCGTTTATTATTGCTTCGTAGACATATCCATAAGTAGGAAGTATGAGCTAAAGGGAGTCGTTGCAGGAAGAACGTAATACGTGTATAAAAAGGGCGAGGCATCTCAAAATAGTATCCTAGAGTAAAAAGGGGAGATTCAACTGATCCTGAAGAGTGCAAGCTCTTTCTTACTCATCCTCAGACGGTAAGCCTAAGCTAAAGCTTATCCCGGAGGAAAGAATGAAATAATATTTTTGAAAGGAGTATATTTATCACTCAGCTTGACACAAAAATAGATAGTCGGAAATGTAAATCAAACTTTGTGCTTGCAACTCTCTCCTCTTTCTGCTTTTTAATATTTTTAGGCTCCCCTTTGCAAGATCAGCACCACGGCTTTATTCAGAGGGTTTTTGCATGCCACAATTTATAAAGCTACGTATGCACTCGCTCACACACAGAGTCAAGTGACAAATGTCAGCGCGAAGCAAATTGTCACATTTCAACTCACCCGACTGTGATTATGTCTGTCGGCATTTTGACCTTCTACTGATACACTTTCAGCTCCCTAAGATTCATATGAGCGAACATGCTAATGCTTCCTACATTTTTACATACTAAAAGATGAGCTTATCTTTCTCTCGACTGTGTGGCATGGCTATTCTAAAAAAAAAGTCTTAATGCATTACATGGTCTCGAAAACTTAAACACTTTTGCAGAGATTCTCTCAACAGAAGAGCACTCGTACTAGTACTACAACTGGTAGGTACTTAATTCCCTATAATATATTCAGTAAACATCTTGCTCCTTACTTCCTTACTACCCCTCCATCCTCCCTTCCTTAAGGAAATACATTTACATTTTTTCCTCCAGCTAGTCTCAAGTCATATGTACATAAACTTATGCATATAGATTGATAGTTAAGCTCAAGTATTTGCATATCCTAATTTAAATTACACAAGAGTTTAACAAATTTTCGCTTGAATGCCTCTGCTGCCGCTCCTTCTTAGCGCCGGGAGATTAGATACAATTTACACAATTTAATGAGGCTTGACTTTGCTCAACAACATTTTAGACAGTAGTGTGAAGAGATGCACATAAAAAACCCAAGCCTAATAATGCTTACACACAGCCAAGGGGGAATGTTGAAGAAGGGGGGCTCTATTGGGGGATTCTGTCTTTGCTCTGCTAATCATTGTCAATCAACGACGAAGAGGAGTTTGAAACTTTTTTGATGCTTTGATGAAGATTCTTTTCCCGTCGTCTTCCCTGAGTCTCCTGAGAGAGTGAATAAAATTGAAATATCAAAGGATTTTGAAGGGGCAAGAGTTCTTTTCCACTGCTTTGTCTCTTTCACTCTTCCATGCTTGCAGTCAACCGTGGGAAGATATAATTCTCGTCTCAAGTCAACTGACAGAGAATCCCCAGTTTCTTCTACCCTCCTCCTCCACCTCCTCTTCCTACTCGGCAATCAATGAATATTCATAGGGGATTCCTTTTTGAAAAACTCTACACTCGCAAGAATAGATTCGCTAACAAGAGGAGGTGAATATTTCTGCTGTGTACATTTCCAAAAGATGACAAAGTCGCATTTTCACGCTAAGCAACTGTAGCTCTCTCAGGTGGAGGAACTTCACCGGGGCTTGACTTCAAAGTTAAACCAACAAAGGTATCTCCCTCTTTCTCTCTCATGAGTTGCCGCCACCATTGCATTTTACATTTCTAGCTACATTGTCTATAGAGCTGGAACAGAGCTCGATTTACATGAGAGGCCATATATGGAGGGAGTGGATCAAAAACGGTGGTGTGAGAATTGAATTTCTACTTTGTGAATACTCCTCCTCCTCCTCCTGCTTTGAATATGAGCTCTTTGGCAGTTGTAATGAGGATAAGATTTGCTTTTGAGCGTCGCGACCGCACAGGAGAGTCGGCCCTGGCGAACAATAGACTATTTTTTAAAAAGGGCTAATGCATTTACACGCTCATGTAGGGAGGACTAAAAATGGAATGTCGAAAATAATGCAAAGCCACAAGAGCTAATGTTGTATATACGTACTGAAGGATAATTAATAACATGGGTGGAAACGAGACGAATTAAAAAATATAAGAATTAGGCTTTGGAACATTTGAATGGCGAATGCAAACAAACTCTAGTTCCCGTGACTTTCCAAATGTCACTCTCCGTCTCCCCCAGGAACCAACTCCCATACTCCCATATTCGGCGAAAGAAAAATATCGGTAAATCATTATTTTAGTACGAATGTGGGGAACTCACTTGCCAAAAACAAGATGCTTTGAAGCCAACAAAGTTTGCTCCCCATTTCTAGGAGGTTTCATGTGTGTACTTTTGGAATGTTTCTCTTGAAATGCTGAGGCTGAAGGTTGGCTAAACGTATCGTACATTGAGTTCGACCCACCACCACCACCACGCAACCAAAATATTACGAATAGGGATGTAAATAGGGATGGGGGCAGACAGGAGCGGGAAGCGTAGATACATAAAGTTTTACAAGCCAGAACTACATAAAACAAAGTTCGGGAAAGTTGGTGTAAATCGGGTGAGAGAAACGGAAGAGAGATTCAAAATAATACGACTTTACTTTTATATCTGAGGCTAGAAAAAGGGATGTGATGGGGATCCTCCTCCACCAGACTTGTATACTTTAAATAAGCAGAAAATCGCACACATCGCACATTGAATTACTCTCTCCGCTTTCGCTTCTGGTAATAATAATATCACAACTTGTATTCAGACCTCAAATTCTCTTCGAATTATCTGTAAAACAAAGATTTACTTTGCGCTTTATGAAATTATGACAAACTCGCGACTCCAGTCTTTATGCTACATACAAATTGCACATTATTCCGTGTTGGAACTCGCAGTTTGGGACGCAGTTAAAGAGCCACATGCCCCGTAACTATTTTCTATAACAAATCCCCCAAGCCTCATTTCATATCTCATAATCATCATTATCAGAGCCTCAAAGGCGGTGACTTCTAAACCAATGAGAAATCAGAGCATATATATTCTATATATATTTTAATTTAAATGCTTACTAGTACAAGAGATTACGAATAGTATTTTCAACAAACTCTCCACATGTGAATTTTGACCAAGTGCACGAGCTAATGCGTAGGCCAGTTTTTTTTGTTTGAAAATATTAGAGTTTGCTTCATTACCCGGTTCATCCTTTTGTGGCTCCATATTGGAGGATTGGAAATGTCGAAGAATGAATCATAAAATAAGGCAGAAAACTCGAGTAAATGTGCATTTGAACTTGCAAAGAGGCATAAAACAGAACCCAAAGGCTCCGAGCAGAGTCATTCGAGTCTCGGCATGTTCATTGTGGGATTTTCTAACCTAACCCGTCTCAGCCCTTACTAGTATGATCTGTCTGTCTGTCTGGGGCTCGTAGAGCAAGTACATGTAATGCCAGAGAGCCAACGTGTGGGGTCAATTACTAAAATCATAATTCTGTGGTTGAGTCTGCTGGTCAAATTTTATGATTTGAGCACCCTGAACACACTACAGAGATAAAGGGAAGATGAGGAGGAGATGAAGAAGAAGAAGAGAAGGCGAAACTCTTTTTTTTTCATCTTAATATTATATCACCTCACCCTTCCATCTTCCATTTAGCCTTTGAAACAATAATATATACGTGTAATCCTCCTGAAACTCGGCTTAAAGTCTCGCATCTCGGAGGATTTAATCGTGTATATAATAATGAGCTCATTTGCCTTATGAAAAAAGGCAGTAAATTCACCCATTTCTCCTTCTTTCTCTCCCCCTAAAGTCTTACCCAAGGCAGTATCCTCCTCGAGTCCTAATCCTAATTCCTCTCTCCGAAATTTTCCAAATCCCATTTCTTATTGCTCTTTTCTTCCGAATTCATATAAGTACGCCAAAAGAAATGGTGGAACAAACACACAAAAAATCCATTCATTTACGAAGGAGGATGCGAGAGAGCTTAATTTGAAGTAGACTTTTCCCCAACTCATCTGCATATGGCTTTGAATTTTGCGGAGAAAAATGTTAGGATATAATTTGGGGAACATTACTGACGCTCCTCGCCGTTCCCACCCGGGGAATTGCATGTACAATTGCAATCAATAAATCGAAATCAAATCCTCGCTTCGGATGACAAGTGGATTTACACTCTTTGCGTAATCACGGGAAAACTAAAGTAATGCTCCCCAAGAAAAGGAAGATTCTGGGAGAGGCTCTCGAGCCGAACTGAACTCTGTATACATCTACTTTGCATACCTTCTAGTTCTTCCAACCTCCTCCTCCTCCTCCGTCTCCCTCATTGTTTATGTTAATGGCCGGGCTGGAATTAATCGGTGAAGCAATTAAAGACTCATTTTCAAAGGCGAGGGGAGCTGATGAAGAAAAAATCAGTTAGATCACGCTGTCTCAGCATGCAAAAAGCAGCCGGGATTTACTTTATACGAGCCTGAACTTATAAAAGGAGAGTGACAGCGAGGGTAGGTGGTGGGACACAAGTATCTTTTCATATCTCTATCTTCCTACCTATGTACATATTAGTACTAAATACATACCGAATAGGTATATTCACAGGAAATATAGAGATGATAATTACTACGAGAGAGGACTGCTCAGAGTGCTGCTCTCCAGTCAAGTCAGACTCTCGGTTATCCCTCGAAGCCTTGCTTTATCGCGTCACATTACATACGAATACCATTAGTTCTCTTAATAAGCCCAGCACACGGTTGGATGAATAATAATTACTCGCCAAGGAGTCTCTTCATTGCTCTCTGAGCCTAAGATAATCGCATAAAATCATTTGGGAGAGCACAACGTTATTACAGTTTACACTGGCAAGTGCACTATATGGTCTTTGTATCGAGATATGATCTTTCAGTATATCTATTCATATTTAGATTTTAGACTTGGGAGATATGAAGGAACCACGAGTAAAATAGTGTCTTTATGTTCTCGAGGACTTGAGGAGTCACTCGAGTGCTTTGACTCTACTTTTTGGGAAGTTGGGGCGTTTGTTACGATTGTCACGAGCCTCTGAATATGAATTCATATTTACTAAAATAATGCATTTTCATGTTTCTGTCAAGCTCTATACATACCCTATGCTTTAAAGCACCTACCTACCTAATATACATAGGTACTACTATTATATTCATACGGCTGAATAAGACTAGTCGAGGGAGTAAGTCTTGTAAGACTTATTCCCTCGACTCAAAGGAGATTCAAATGTTTAGACAGGAATACACGGGTCTTTGTACGTTGCATAGTATATCACCCTGCAAGAGCAGCAAAATCTCGCCCAGATTTACTACAATTGTACTCTGGTCGTAATACAATCTTCTTTTCAATCATCTGACTGATTGTGAAGGGAAAGTCTGACTCTAAAGATGGAGGAGGAGGAGGAAGGGTACATTTAATTTGATATGAATAGAGTTCAGGCCATACTAGACATCATATACGATAGTATATGCCCTTAAAATAGGATATATAATTCCTTGTATTTAAATTAACTCTGCTTCATGTACTACTTGCTACAAGAGATCTACTTGCAACTCTTGTTTGAATATAAAAATGATGATTCATCTCTCACCTTTGCCTTTTTACCTCTCCTCCTTCAACTCTCCCCCAACGAGCCAGCCGAGT
>JAAZTK010002573.1:0-10892 GCA_036507255.1 Megalothorax incertus | reverse complement strand
AACTCGGATTGAACTGGGATCCGTGGTTCGGATTGGGATTAAGGGGGATGATTCAATCCGATGGATCCGAACGCGAGGATTGGATTCGGATCAATTTCAATCCGATCCCAAGTGGATCGGATGGGGCACTGAAATCCGTGGGATTGTTGGGATGAATCTGGTCGGATGGATGTCCTAATTTTAAGATTCAAACCCATCTGATTTCAATACAAACGGTTTCGGATCCGAAGTCGGATTGTGAAATTTGCGCTTGGGATTTTAATCCGATCCGTTATCGGGGGATCCATCCGACAGATTATCGATCTCAGCACTAATACCAACTAATGCTCCGTAAGTATAAGGAAATCTAGGCTGCTTACAGGAATTTACCTTCGAAAAGCTCCAGCTCGGCTTTTCCAAATACGGATAGGTTGGTATCGGAGATCCCGAGCAAAGGATCGAGTATACCTTCTATTATAGGGAGAAAGATTCGTAGCAACAAGGAAATCGATCTCTCCATCTCTCCTCCTCTCGCTCTTATCTCTTTTTCTCAATTCTCAGGTTTAGAACCACAGAGGAAACGGAGCTTTCCCACTTCCCCCCTTTTTAGAAAAGTGTGCTTTTTACAAGGTCTGAAAACGCGCAATATACCTAAATTGTAAAGGATTGGAGCAAAAAAAATGTGATAAACTTTCAATCGACCCTTAAAAATGTGGAAACGAGTAAATTGAATTTCTCCTTCGATGATCGGCCGATAAAAACTTTGAATAAAAAACCTTCTTTTTTGTACATCTATCTTCACATCAATTAGTATGGTGGGGATTCGGGAAGGAATGACAATACGAGAATAGGTACCTTTATTGGATTTGATCTTTCAAATTTCTGAATCTATTGTAAAACACACTGCAAAAAATATTGCAAATCATATGTCAAAAAATCAAATAATAAATCCCGTAAACCTTCATTCAATTCTTATAGGGAAAAAAATATTTTGCTTAATTTTTAAGTACTATTTTAGCACTATTTTTATTTAAAAAAAGGATATTTTGCCAAAATTAAAAATTCCCGCCGGCCTAATTTAAAAAAAATATCATAATTCCTGCGCCCTTTGACCTTTGACCTCCATCTTCGAACTAGAACTAGGAAAGGTCATGCGGGTCACGTGTGCCAAGTTTGAGGTCAATCGGTCAAGGTGTTCGAGAGTTATTGCATAAGCAGACGGGGAGACAGACGGACGGACAGACAGAACAGTATAGCTCGTGCTTTTCATAATTTTAACACATATTAGTAGTGTAAAAAAAGCTTTTGAAGATTGGAAATAATTCTTACTTTAAGGTGAAATATTAAATTCAAATGGAAATGTTCAAAGTCTAAAAAAATATGCGAATATTTTGCATGTACAACTAACGAAGCGCAGGCGTGTGTGGATTCAACATTCATCTTCTTTCGGACCCGTTCACCCGGGGTTCATCTCCCCCTCCATCATATTAACTTGTAGGTCGAATATATCCATTTTATATACTTGTTGACGAGCCAAACGAGAGAGAAAGAGCGAGAGTTGAATATTTTCTGAGAGCTCTCGCATTAAATTTTGTATTTCAAGTGTTGGAGAAGTAAGCTTTAGACTTTAGAAAGCGGATTTACAATCAAATGAATAGGGAGAGAAAGTGTAAGTAAAGGGGAGTGGGAGACTAGTATGTGTATTTTAAATGAGGGTTGGGAATGAGGGGGGAGATGAAGTAGTATATGAGAAGAGAAAGTAGGGTTTACATAATTTATTTCATTCCAAAGCGAAGAGGGAGTTTTAAGAGGTGGAGAGGGAGAGAAAGAGAGGTGAGTAAACAGTGAGGATCTCTCCGAGTTCTCCAGACTTCCTGAGGGAAGCTCCTCCCCCCAAAATTACCGAGAATCTGAATAGATTTCTTGTGAAATGATACATATTTATTTATATACTCGTCTTTCCCTTGAAATTATACTTCCCCCACAAAAAAAGTGAAAGCAGAAGGTTGTCAAATTTAAAGCTTGGCTTGCCTTTAGCATCGCAAGTGAAAGATATGGATTTAATGATAATCCCACTTCAGATTTGAGAGAATTCTGACATATTTCCTCAAATTTACATCGGGGAAAGTTGTATTACATATACGAGTATAATGGGAAAGACTTTTGACTTTCTCCCCCGCGCTTTCACTCCCCATGTGAATGTAAATATCCTATGAAATATCCTATGAAATATAAGTAAGGGACGGAGTATGTGCAGTAAAAGTAAATATCATTCTATATTGCAATATATAGAATGAAATGCAAAACCTCTTGAACTTGTTCCCGAATTTTAAATCGATAGATTTCGGCCGGAATTAAAGGGTTGAAATTATCTGGGGGGAAATCCGACTGGCGGATGCTACCCAAAGCAGGATTTGGGATTTTTTAATATGACCCAATGAATTTGTTACTTTTACCTTTGTAGCATACCTTATTTCGTTAGATGGACCCTGCTGGACCTAAAAAAACAGGTTTTAACCCAAAGTGTCAATGACATGGCTTTGATCTTAAAAGCTGAGAATTCACCCTCCAAAATTCCAGCTCAGAATCCTTTAATCCCAGGTTTGAATTCGATTCAATTAACGATATTTCTCTCATTGAAAACTAAAAAAGGACACTATAAACATTGATGGCCAAAATACAAAAAGACCGAATAATTGCAAAGTTGTAGTAGATCTGACATTGATCCTCCCCCAGCCTACCACCCCCACAAACTTTCCTTTTAACTTATTAAAAAGGAAGACTTTGGTGGCTACTTTTTAGATCTCGTATAAATCCATCCAAGTCCCTCCTGAATGAGAAGAATCAAGTCCACCGTGGAAAAGTCAAACCAATTCCCTAACTCCCTCCCTTACACAATGCCCACCTCATTGTTCTCCCATCTTCTGACTACAATAAGGTTATTTCCATTGTCCTCTCTGCCCAATCCACCTCCTCCTCCTCCGCCTCCTCTTTGGTCCAAAGGACAATCACCTTAAATTCTTTCCCCTGCAAAAACCAGAACTTTGATATTATTTCCATTTCAATCTATTCGAAAGCAAACTTTCTCCAGCCAAGAAATAAAGTATGGTCAAATTTCTCGGGTCTAATCTCACTTACTACGAGTAAAGAAACCTTCAATGCAAGCACAATGGTTTCTCAATCAATTTATTTGAAGTTGAAGTGGATAAGTCAGATCAGCCAAGTTTCCTTTCTTCCTTCCTTTCTGGGGGACACTATTTCTATTATTCGATGGATTACTAAACTTGGCTTTTATTGGAAATTCATTGTATTGTATACCTACCTTTATATTAGGTTAACTAAATCATATAAAGTCTACTTTGGATTACTCAAATACGGATTTATTTCCCTAGACTAACCCTTGGGCACTACTTATACGGCTTGGGATTAGGCTTAAGGATATTTGAAACTTTCTTCGAAAATTCTATGAAATCTGCTCAAATTGAAGCCTTACCATTTAAGATCCTAATGCTATTCCATACCTTTGTTTAGCAATAATGTAACTTTGATTTGTATACTTTCTCTTTCTCATTTAGGATGAATTTAGGATTGTGAATTGAAATTCCAGCTCAAGCTTAATCAGACGGATTTAAGGGCTAGCGTCAAATTAATGTTTAATCTTTATCCAATTATCCCCTTATCCATCGGATCCAGCAATAAGAGTTTGTTAAGAAGACGAGGATGTAGCGGAGAAATAGAATCCTTAGAGTGAGAGGAAACGGCGTCTACGAGAATGTGGAGCTCGAAGAGTAATTTACTGCCTTCTAAGGACTCCCATTCTTTCCCCTCGTCCATTCGGGGGCTGCATCCTCTCCGGATCAGACTCTTATATGGACTGCACTTAAGTGAGAATGGAGACTGGATTAAATTCACAGCAATTCCGAATTCAATTGCCAGAGTCCACTCAGAAAGGACAATACTTTAGCATTCGAGAATGGTAGACAATGTACTCTTCCTACTCCTCCTCCTCCTCCGGCTCTTAAAAGCGACAAACACAATACACATTGATCATCAATATCCCCGTCCCCATTGCACAAGCTCCTGATTCTGATATTAATGAGATTGGGGCTCAACAATTGTGAAGGGGTTGTGAGAATTAAATTTGAGACTCTGTTTTTCACATCTTTGCAATGTTTCCCCATTCTTTTAGTATACAAATAAAATCTTATAGGCAAATGTGAGGGGGAAGAGATTGAGAAAGAGATTGGGAATAAAGATTATTCTAATAAAGTAGGCTCTTGACAAACGGAATGTTTTGGAACTCGAGTATTCGAAGAAACTCCTACTTATCTCCTCTTTCACATGGTACTGCTCAACTTTCTCTTTAAGATTGTTATATGAGAGAGCCAAATGTTTGAAATTTTGAATACAAAATACATTCATTAAATGCATTTTAGCTTACTATATCGCCTATAGGCTCATCTATCTGTATAAATTCGAAATTGTGTAATACAAAGATTTCTTATTATTAGTAATATAATGGCCGATACAAAGATTATAAGCAATTCCTTCCATTTACTAGTAGTACAAACTTGAAAGCTATGTTTTCGAAAATTAAGATATTGCACAATATTGATCCATTCCTTAAGATTATAATTGTACATCCGTATTATGAAATGTGTTAAGAAATCTTGCAATAGGTGTAGAAAGAGTTGTATTTGCTTTTAATTAGGGCTGGAATCCGAAGCTTAATTTTCCCAATCCGATCCGAACTCGGATTGAACTGAGATCCGTAAGTTCGGATTGGGATTAAGAGGGATGATTCAATCCGATAGCTCCGAACGCCAGGATTGGATTAAAATCAATTTGAATCCGATCCCAGGTGAATCGGATGGGGCACTGAAATCCGTCGGATTGTTGAGATGAATCTGGTCAGGCGGATGTCCTAATTTTAAGATTCAAACCCATCCCATTTCAATACAAACTGATTCGGATCCGAAATTTTTCGAATCTCAATTTGGATTTTAAATCTTCGGATTCTGATTTCTATCCGATCCGATCCAGTTGCTAGTTTTCGGATTAATCCGACGGTTTTCGGATCCCAGCCCTATTTAAATAATACTCTCGGATAAACCCCATTTAAAACATTCTGAATGTAAAGTCAGCTCCACCTTTCCCCCCGTTTATAGCCCATTTATGAGGAACCAAAAGCACAAAAACAAGCTTATTTTCTTCCCATTTCATTTTACTCGACATTCTCCTAAAAACAAAACTTTCTTTGCCCTTTTAAGAGCAAAATAGAAACATTTCCAGCAAGGCCAATCCCATTCCGAGGTAGTGGCAATGGGTCCTTTATTTTTCTTAAGCAACTTTTGCATTAACATTATAAAATATTCATTCCATGCTCCCTCCTAACCTAAAAGAAGCTACTAGCTACTCACACCCCAAATTTGAGAAAAAGCAAAAACATCGAGTACTTTTAAAAAATATAAAATCACGCACTAAAATTTACTATGTGAAATTCCTCTATACAGCCCAGATATTTCAATCTGAATATAAACCTTGTAAATCTCAGCCAGTTCGCCCTCAAAACAGAGTTCAGAGCCTGATGTGTAAAAGAGTGTAGTGCGAGGGGGATTTTGACAGGCCGGGAAGAATTTATAACTCTAATAAATTGTCTGTCAATAATTCAGAATGAGATACTTATAGAGCCGCCAAAATGTACTTTATACTCGTAAGCTTATTTGAGTTTTGAAGCAAAACCCAGAAAAGTTAAGCTGAGCTTTGAATGGCCAGCCCCATAATTTTTACTTTCTCTCAGCCCTCATAAAGTTTAAGAATATATTCATATAATACATGTTCGAGTATAGGGCCATGTTTCAAGGATCCTGTACAGATTATTAAGCTTAGCCGTTCAACCGTGACTTATATTGTACGCGAAGTTTTGGGGGTAAAAAATGTGTTTCGCAGCCTAATTTTGACATGCCATGTCGCAGCTTGAATGATAATTTACATGTTTCATTTCATCATCCTGTGCATCCTTCGAGCTCACACTTGTTCCATTAAATGATAAATGATGACTATGATTTTAATGAGTTATGTAATAATCATGTTTTATCTCATGATTTAGCATTTAAAAATTATATACTTAACCCGTAAGCTACCGAATACACAAATATTTTAAATTTCACATTTTTTGTGGATTCATTAATTTTTTAAAAAAACTTCAATTGCAATTTGCCCCAATTATTATTTCTCCTTTATCCACCCAGAGACGACCAAGTAATCCAAATGAAGTGAAAGTTCATGTCTCTTCTTCGACTGTCAAATAGGATTGATTTGAGGATTGAAATTCATGAAGCGTAAAGACCCCCTAAGCTTCTTTCTTTCATTTTAGGAGTAGAAAAATCCCCTTATTTAATGCCACTCGTTCTCTCCCTCGAAGAAATTGCACATTTCTTCCTCCACATTGATTCTACAACCGAATGTCAATACTCAAAATCCAATATCTTTTCTGGGGGTGGGGAGGATCGACAGGGATATTTGTGTACAGATAACTTTAAAATTTGGGTATTCTATCCATCCATTCATATGGGAGGAAATAGGCCAATTTTGCAAAGATTGCCGATTTGGAAGAATGAATTTAATTTGCTTCTAAAGGTTGGGCTGCGTTGTACTATGAAACATAAATACGCTCCGTATATTTATTTATCTGAATGTTTGTGAATGTGAATACTTTACATGAACTATTTAAGCAAATAAAGTCTGATCTTGTGAAACTTTCGATTCAGATCTAAACTAGTTCTAAACTAGACCATATACGATTAGTAGTACAATATATAAGTCGATATTGGAGTTTTATTGAAACACAGTTACTGTTAAAATGAGATCCATGTCTATCGACTGCTTAGTACAATTTGTTCAGAATGAGAGTAAATTTCATGTGTATTGCATGGGAATGATTTTGATTCATTTGTGAAGAAACGCTTCAAATGTCGAAACATAAACACTTTCATAAAAACTTTTTCCCGATCCCGGATCCTTTCGAATGATTCGAGCTCGAAAGTCACGTCATTTCTCTTGTCCACAAACATTTTTTTCCCCGAAATTCTCACAACTTTCCTAAAATAAGTAAATTCCCATTTATACTTTTTTATTTCTCTCGAATCCCGTTTTTATATAGGCAATGTCATAACTATCATATCAAATATAGCTTTTTCTAGTTATGTTGTGCAAAAAAATTTAATACCTTTACTGATATACACTTGTATACCTGTCATTTTTACTAAGAATATAGCCTGGTACTATACCGGTTAACTTAAGATTATGGTATATATCACACCTATATTTTTAAAAAATGGGGGGAACATAAGTAAGAGGATATGTGTGAGATCACTCTGGTTCGCAATCAATTTCCCCTTTATATGTCACTCGTAAAGAATCGAGGAGTCTTTGGGGACTCCGGCTTTGTTTCCCCCTCTTTCCCTTTCATGACCCATAAAAAATCAACACTCGGAGCAGGAGGGAAAGCCGAGGGACATTCCCCGGGATAAAATATTTCCACCTTAAGTTTTCCGTCACACCCGTTTTTGGGGGGTGTTTTCAAACCAAAGGAATTCCATTCGGAAATAAGGAGGAGGAAGAGGAGTAAAAGAAGAGATCAGGAATCCCTCAGGGTTTAAAACTCTCCTTTCTTTCATACTACTCTTATGGGTGTTCGAGAAACTTTCTTCCCCAACTTTCTCTACACATTTTTCTATCCCACTTTTTTTTGCTGGTGCAAAAACTACAAAGGAATGAATGTGAATTACTTATCCTTGCTACATTTGCTCAGCTCAAAAAGGGGGAAATAATTCGAATTACAAAGTTAAAGCGAGGACAAGCTTTCACTTTATCGAAAAAAGCATATAAATAGCATTTGAAATGGAATTATCGCCAACTGTCAAGAAATATTTGTGAGGTTTCTCCTTCCCTCAAAGATCCTTTGCAAAAAGAGTGGTTTTAGAACCCATGAAATAATATATATGAAAAGAATACTGGAGACATTTTGAGTATGTTGGCTACCCCAACTTTTGAATAATATCCAGGATTTTACACCCTCGCTCCACTTGCCAAATTCGTTATTTACAACCGCTTCGGGAAAAATAACAATATGGAGCAACCAAGTTGAATTTTTTTACTCGCCTTCAACGAACTCGTTTATGAGAAATCTAATTCGATTATCTCGCGTGGAGTTTGAGTAAAAATGGAAATGTGAAAGTCCTTCGTAAAATGATTCCTCAAGTTTTCACCGAGACTTAACTTTTTGATGCTTTTATATTGAATGAAAGTGACCACTTTCTCAAACGTTCACTCTTTCTAAATATTATTAAAAAAATTTGCCACTGGTACCTTACATTATATTAGTAGTATGTCTAAATACTGCGAGCATATTTTATGTGAATTTGGAGATTTTATTAAATTTTGCATAATAATTTTTTACGAGTTGAGAAAGATCGAAATGCACTCCCGGGTTAAATTTGGGGATATCCAGCTCTCGCATATGCAAAGGAGGGTGACATTGACATCATTTTGCGGATATCTATAAATCAAAATGAATTTGGCATCTTTGGCCTGGCTTTCATTTCCAAATGTTGTTGCTTTCTCTCTCCCCCACCCGGGCTTTCTCTATAAATTCTTTCAGTTTATTCATAAATGGTAGTAGGGATCCAGTTATTGAATATGACAAAACCAAAATGACTACACCCTCTCTCGCGTATGAATACTCAAATTGCTCAACATTGTAAAATAGCACTCCGGATTTCCCCCTCGGGTTTCGGTCAGATTGGGGAAAGTGTACTCCATTTCATGTAGATTTTAAGCATGGAGGGAATGGAGAGGTTTTTGAGTGCTCGCCAAACTAGTGTGAACTCCACTCTCAAGCAAAATAAACTAGAAAATAAATTAATTCAATCTTTCGAAATTAATTTACGGGAGAAGAATTAGTTTCTCCCAAATTATTCTGGTTTTATTTAATTGCCCTCAACAAAAAAGTAAAATTAAAATTTCAATTAAAATTTTTGGGAAGGTAGAGTATTGGGGGAATGATAAATGGATTCCTTCCATTTCTTCCCTTGTTTTTTGGGGGGCTAAATCATTTTGATTCTCTCCCCCGACACATAATTTCCTCCTTTAGGTTTGGAGAATCCATAAGCAGGAAGGCTCAGATCGAGTTGTCGGATGTGTGAGCGGGAATTTACTTTATGCCTAGGCAGTCTAGCACCTATCCGAGCACGGAAACTGCGTCTATTCAATACTTCTCAAGGTTTTAAGCTTAACTTCCTCTTCCTACCATCGCACACATCATCCACCCCGTGTACTAATACATTTATATGGGAATTCAATCTCATTCTCACCCAAAGCACGAGCCCCCTATAATTCTATATCCACTTTCTCTGGGCCTAAGCACTCGAACTCAAAACTTATAAAGTATCAAATCATGAGAGTTCATAGAGGTCTTACTTAGGAGTGGGGGAAATGCTTCCTCATGCACATTTTTATAAAGATGTGTAAATGCATTGAGGTTATAAAAGGTTTTACCCTTTCCCCCTTGAAAGAAATTTTATTGCTCCTAAATAGATTTTTACATTACCCATCAATTTGAAGGCTAAAAAATGCGATGTGGTGCAAAAACCCATCCCTATCTTCTACTCAACATCTTTACGAATATATAGAAATTTGCATTAACTTTTAATTAATTGATCTCATTCCCCCATGTTTATAAATTAGTTGGGTAGTCTGGAAGTTTATGAGGGAGATGGTGAAAGCAAGGAGAAAGTAGGAGAAAGTTATCAAAATTCCATTTCTGATGAATTTGGGGCCGATCTTATCAAAAGAAACATTCCGATGCTGAGTGGAAAGAGATGGTTCGATATCTTTTCTCAAGATAGGATCTGAAGGAGGAGAAAGTTTTGAGAAACAACAAAAGAGCCCCTTCTCTCACTACCCCCTGAAAGACTTGAGAAGATAACCTTGTTAATTTACACTTCTTTCTTCTTCCTACTCCTCATCTTCTTCTTCTCCTTCTCATCTTCTCCTTATCTTTTCCAAGTTGGGAGAGAAATGAGAATTCCAAGTATTTATAACAGCTGAGCCTCCACCTCCTCCTCCTCCTCCTCCTTCAAAGATTGATTTGCTTTCTCTAAAATACTTTCTATTATTCTCAGGATAGGAATATAATATTGAGGATCGGGTTTCATTACCCCGTATCTCATATTATTATCATCTATAAAAACAAGAGTTGAGTGCTAGCTACTACTCCGATATTGGTATATCGGATCATTCCTATGTCGGATTTCACTGCTCTCTATATATGATATTTGTATGCTTTGGAAGGCATACAGAGCTGTATTTATATCATTTTATCTCCTTTCCATCCTTCGATTTTCCGATACATGTTGGTTAAACCATTTTACGCGCAGATGCTACCTATATACCCCCCACACACAAGATCATTCAAACAATAAAATTGGATTTGAAGGGAGGAAGAAAGCGAACTTTCTCCATCTGAAATCTGTATCCGGTTTCTCTTTGAAAAAATTGAAATATTATAAAAAACATTCTTTGTTCCGAGTAAAAAAAGATATCTGTATACTATCTAGTACTAATACATGATATTTCAGATTGTGTTATTCGAAGAAAGCTTCATATGAGATTAAATTAGGCTACAATACATTTGCACTCCTTCTCCCCACGCTCTTCCTTACAGCTTCCTGAAGGGCGGGGGCTGGGATCCGAAGCTTAATTTCCCCCAATCCGATCCGAACTCGGATTGAACTGGGATCCGTGGTTCTGATTGGGATTAAGGGGGATGATTCAATCCGATGGCTCCGAACGCGAGGATTGGATTCGAATCAATTACAATCCGATCCCAAGTGGATCGGATGGGACAATAA
>JAAZTK010002572.1:0-10898 GCA_036507255.1 Megalothorax incertus | reverse complement strand
ATTCGCAAGAATAGGGTAGATTACAGTTCGCTTAATCTGCTCAATTTCAGTGTCAAGTCCAGCCACATCCCCCCAAGAGATTTTCAAATGATTAGGGTCCACCAAATGGCTTGCAATCATGACTTCATACTCATTTAGATGGACTCCTTTCAAGCCTTTAAGAATATTTAGAAATTAGACCAATCATGAACACATTCAGGTATGTTCAATTAATGTATATATTAAAGTAATTAAGCCTGAACTGAACAAACCGATTCTGTCCATCAATTCCTTTGCTTTATTCTTAGCCTTTTGCTTCTGTGCATACGTTGGATCGGCATATCCTAGAATAAATTTACTTTAATCCTGAAATTAATTGATTATAATATAATATCTTACGAATTGCCCATCGGATCAAATAGAAGGTAAGAAATCCTACAGCTCCAGCTCGAATTAATGCCAATAGAATCTCCTTCCTTGCAGGGAGTACTTCCTCAGGGGGAGGATGATCAATTTTACTCAGGACTCCAGACATTTCTGAAACAAATTACAAAATGAGAATTTTTAATTATCGCAAACTAAATTAAATTAAAAATTGAAACAATTTCACAAGTTGCATAGAGATTTCTCCTTTAGTACTACGGTACTAGCTAACTAAAGCAATTCTAAAACGCTCAAAAAAGTGCTTCTGAAATTAATCACTAATTTTCAATGTTCAATCCGCCCTCAAAGTTAAAGAAGTACATTTTTAATTACAAATTTTTCATTTTGGTTCTTTACATCTTTGCTCTAGCCGCCCTCACCCGCTACATTGCCCAGTCCGAGAAAAATAAGGTACAACACAACACACCAAGCTACGGATAGTTACGTATATATCATTTTATACAATTAATCTGAGTCTAGATTGCTGCACCTTTAATCAAAGAATTATGGGGAAATTCGGGTTTAGCCCGGGTCAATGTATCCTCAAGAACAAACTTGGGAAATCAAAGGGTCATTGCCTACTCTCTTTTCAAACCTCCAGGGAACGCTGAAGAATTATCAGGTTATACAAAGGGAATACGACCCAATCTTGAAGCCCTCAGGAGAGTCTACAATTCAGATGTTCTTGAGGATGACGAGGAAGAACCTTGGAGGATGAGGATTTATTCTGACTTAGTAATTACACCGGAAATAACCTCGCTTCTTGAAGAATACCCTGAACTTGACTGGATTGACATGTCAATGATGCATCAGATCTTGAGGAATATGAACAAGATGTCATGGCGGTTCTTGGCATTTGGAGACCCTCAGATTCGGATCTACATGTCGAGAGATCTTGATGGCATTCTCACAAAGCGGGAAAAGAGCGCTGTTGATGAATGGCTTAATTCTGATAGCATCCTTCATGTCATGCGAGATCATCCCCATGTAAGTACATATATATCGACTACACTAATTTAGTTTTGTACATTTATTTCTGGCCCACAGCACGATAGACCAGTATTAGGAGGTCTCTGGGGGATCAAAAACCATCAAATCTCAAAGGAAAAGATCAAAAACATACTCTCAAATCTCATTTTGGTATACTTATCTTTAAAATATCTATATAATCTTAATTTGATTTTGATTTAACAAGGCAAGAGGGATGGATAATGATCAAGATATTCTAGACAAGTTTATTTGGAGTGAATTCAAATCTCAAGCTATGGCCCACGACTCTTACCATTGCAAGAAATACGAGTCAAATACCTCACCGTTTGTACCCCATTTTAAAAAGCTTAATTTATCGAAATAAATTAGTAGGTATTTTATAATTGTATAATTTGATCAGATGGCCTACAAAGAGGGTAGGAAAGAAGTTTGTAGGAGGTCGGATCTTTCGCTTCAAAGATATAATCCTGGAACAATGTCCCAAGGAATGTCGACCTTCATATGGTCAGGATTGGGATCATTGCTGATTGTCAATTGACATTGATTCTTGAGATTAAGGTTAACCTTTATAGACTTGAACATCGAAACGGGATCCCCGATCATTCCCGAATGCTCGAAAACACAACTTAACTTGGAATTAATATATCATTAGATAGACCTAATATCTTAGTTTTGAGCTCTCCCTGTTAATTTTTAAAATATTGCAAATGTTATTTTAAACCTTAAATAAAACTTTCTGTCCACCCCATTTTTTTTAATTTTATGGTGTATTAAAATTTGAAAAATTAAAAATCTTCAATTCCAATTTAATTTCTATTTCAAAAACAGAAAACTTTAGGTCCAAATGTAATAAATGTTTCAAAAATACATACCTTTCACAATCTTGGGGATCCAATTTTAATAAAGAATGATCTAAACTAGATTCCTCAGGTCAAAGGTCAGCCAAAATAGTTAAAAAATTAATGCAACTTTCTCCGTTCTCTTTGAATTTCAAATGTTTTCAAATTGCTCGCTTTTTTCGGCCACGTTTTAGGCTTTTTGAGAACAGTGGGCCATTGACTCTGTATTTTGAATAGGGATCATTAATTTTATCAGCAGCCTCTTNTTTTGAGAACAGTGGGCCATTGACTCTGTATTTTGAATAGGGATCATTAATTTTATCAGCAGCCTCTTTCTTCTTCTTTCCACTTCCGGTCTCCCCTCGTCACCTCCTGGACAAGTGGGTCAATTTAAGTTCGTTCATTCAGTCCCTCCCCCCCTTTGTTCCTCCAAAGGGGAAATGGATCTAGAAAGACTTGAGCCTGGATTTTGTAGGTTTATTTTGGTTTAAAAAAATAGTTCAGAAGAAAGACAGGGTGTGGTGAACTTTTGTACTTGACTGATAACAACTCATTGGTCATTAAGTAAATAATTACGGTCCATTCCATGTTGACGGTGGTTCGTTCGACACACTCGTTAAAATCATCAGTTTGAATTCATCAGAGACTGGGAGGGTAGCCCAAATTTAAGGAATTGATATGGCTGGAACAGTTAGCTGCTCGCTGGACGATATTGACCTGACCTCCCTCAAGGTAAGTTTGCGAAATTATTATAATGCATAATTTAAACGCAAAATTATTTAATCTACATTTTAAAAAATCATTAGGATCCTGCTGGTATCTTTGAGTTAATCGAGGTCGTTGGAAATGGGACTTATGGACAAGTTTATAAAGGGAGGCATACAAAGACGGGTCAATTGGCTGCAATCAAGGTCAGTTTACAATTAAGGTCTTTGGGAAATTAGTGAGTGAAATTAATATATAAATTATATAGGTTATGGATGTGACCGAGGATGAGGAAGAGGAGATCAAATTGGAAATTAACGTGTTGAAGAAATATTCTCATCATAGGTAAAGTTTAAACTTGAATTTATATTTATGCAATTTATTTTACACTGTACATTAATTAACAGGAACATCGCTACTTATTATGGGGCATTTATTAAGAAATCACCACCCGGCAGAGATGATCAACTTTGGGTACCGTTATAATAAAATACATTGAATTCGTCCATTCCATTCGTATTTTTTTACAAGAAATTTTAATTTTTCATTAGCTCGTGATGGAATTTTGTGGAGCTGGAAGCGTTACAGATTTGGTAAAAACGACTCGAGGTCAAAGTTTGAGGGAGGAGTGGATTGCGTATGTTTTGTCGTGAGATTTTGAGGGGGCTTACTCATTTACACGCAAATAAAGTCATACATCGGGATATTAAGGGTCAAAATGTTCTTCTCACCGGTAAGTAACAATCTAAAATCTATTTTAGAGGGATAGAGGAAGATTTTTAATTAAATCCAACTAATATTTCCTTTCTATATTGATAAACAGATAACGCAGAAGTTAAACTAGGTAAGTAATATGTTATCAAGTCTGGATAATCCAAAGTGTTTCTTAGATTGCCAGTGTGAGTGCAGTTTAATCTTTTTCTAATATATGAACTTGTAATATTTTTAGTCGACTTTGGAGTTTCGGCTCAATTAGACAGAACTGTCGGCAGGAGGAATACGTAAGTTTTTGTGACAATTTTTATATTCTTTATTTTTTTCCTTTCCAATTTTGTCAATAATATTTTTTTTTCAATTTCAGATTCATTGGCACACCATATTGGATGGTAGATTCAACTTTCAAGATTAATTTAGCTAATACTAATCAAATTCATTGAAACTATCATTTTTAGGCACCGGAAGTAATCGCTTGCGATGAAAATCCCGAGGTAAGATAGTACTTTTCGATTCGTTTGTGTTGAAATTTACATTTTTTATTACAATTAGGCGACATATGATGCGAGATCAGGTAATACAGAATTAAAAATGTTATTTTAATAATTTTATTCTAATTTATAATTTCTTCTTTTTAATCCAATTAAAAATCGATAGATTTATGGTCATTGGGTATAACTGGTAAGCACATTTTAATAAAATTACTCGTTCTAAAACCAAATTAATTTGTTATTATAATTTTTAAAGCATTGGAAATGGCCGAAAGTCAACCTCCCTTGTGTGAAATGCATCCTGTAAGTTAAATAATTGATTAATAATTTTGTAAATTGTGTTTACTATAATTTTTAATTATATCTTCAGATGCGTGCATTATTTCTTATTCCACGGAATCCTCCTCCTCGGCTCAAATCTAAGCGCTGGTCCAAGCGATTTCTTACTTTCATTGAAACTGTTCTTGTCAAGGTATGTGATCTCCGGAAATTGCCAATTAAAAGTGTATATTTTAGGTAATTTAAATGTTATTTTCAGGATTACACGCAAAGACCACCAACAGAGAATTTGCTAAAGCATCCTTTCATTCGAGACCAACCTACAGAGAGACAAGTGAGGATACAACTCAAGGATCATATTGATCGTTGCAAAAAGCGATTAATGCAGCAAAACAAAACGGATAAGAACAGGTGTTTTTTTTAAATTTAAATCCTAGCTTTTAAATAAAAATATTTAATCTTTTCATAATTATTGTATATTGAATAGGTTTTCTGATGATGAGGATGAAGACGAGGATGAAGAGGCAAAGGATGATGAAGTCCAAAAGCCTAAGGAGAATACATTACGGAGAAATTTCCAGGTAATCTTTCTACAGAATTTAACTTTATGATCTTTTTTATTACAAATAAATTCTTTCGGGGGTAGGCACTTCAAGTTGAAGAACCTGGACCACCTTCACGGCCTCCTCTTCCCTCTCGGCTTGTCGTTGGACCTCCAGAGGCTGGTCTACCACCTCCTCCAAGTCGACCACTCCCACCTACACCTAAAGGTGCGGCAGTAGATGATGATTTAGATGAAGAGGATGATGAGGAAGTTGAATTTGTTCCGAAAAAGCGGAATGATGGGACAATTCTTGCTTCAGAATCCCCTCGAGGAGGGGGTGCTGGAGAGCCAAACTTTTCAAGGCCACTGCCTCCAACACCTGATGAAGGGTCAGGAACACTGGTCAATGCTCGTTCAAGGGATCCAGGTCCTAGGTCATCTGTTCTTCCCGATCTACTTCCGCAAACAAAGCCAGAAAATGAGGTACGTTTTATTTATATATTTCTGGGCTCGCTATTGGGGATATTGTATTGTCCTATATGTCCTAATTTTACTATAATACTAATACATTAATGCTAAAAAAATGCTTACATTTGGGCAATGGGGGAGTCGACTTGAGGTGAGACTAACACATATTTACTACTATTAAATATTGCTTGAAAAACTAACATAATAAGTACATTTTCCAAATGCAATTTGTATTAAATATTTATATATAATAATCTTAAAATTTGAAGTATCCCAATTTAAAATTACATTTTTTTTTTCATTTGCAGGGAATCAGAGATGGAGGACGATTAAATCTCCCAAATCTCCCACCTCAAGTCAATCTCCCACACCCTGCTCAGCAACCTGCCCAAGTTGGAGCAGGTCCAAGACTATAATATGTCCTAATTTTAATACTAATACATTAATGCTAAAAAAATGCTTACATTTGGGCAATGGGGGAGTCGACTTGAGGTGAGACTAACACATATTTACTACTATTAAATATTGCCTGAAAAACTAACGTACATTTTCCAAATGCTTGTATTAATTTAAAAATATATCTTAGAAGTATCTCAATTTAAAATTACATTTTTTTCAATTTGCAGGGAATCAGAGATGGAGGACGATTAAATCTCCCAAATCTCCCACCTCAAGTCAATCTCCCACACCCTGCTCAGCAACCTGCCCAAGTTGGAGCAGGTCCAAGACAAAGGTCATTTATATCATTTGGATTTAATAATAACCAGATTGGAGGACCATCATCTTCCTCCTCTTCCTCTTCACCATCTCGTCCCTCTCCAGCGATTAATGTGAACGTGGAAGGGATTTCTGGTCCGATGAATGATACCCCTGAAATTCGGAAATATAAAAAACGATTTAATTCTGAAATCCTTTGCGCTGCTCTCTGGGGAGTCAATCTATTGATTGGTACAGAATCTGGCCTAATGTTACTGGATCGTTCAGGTCAAGGGAAAGTATATCAATTGATAAATCGAAGACGTTTCTCTCAAATGGAGGTACTCGAGGGACAGAATATTCTCGTAACAATCTCTGGGAAAAAGAATCGTGTGCGTGTTTATTATCTTTCTTGGCTTAAAGGGAAGATCCTTCGAACTGAAGGGGGTGAGGGGGAACGAAGTGAATGGATATATTAATGTGGGGGATTTACAAGGAGCTACTCATTTCAAGATTGTCAAATATGAGCGGATTAAATTCCTTGTAATTGCACTTCATAATTCGATTGAGATCTACGCATGGGCACCCAAGTACGCTATCCTAATTTATATATTGGTTTTTTATCTAACACACATTTATTATTGATTTTTAAATAGGCCCTACCACAAGTTTATGGCTTTTAAAAGCTTCCCTGATTTACTTCATAAGCCCGTCCTTGTGGATTTGACTGTAGAGGAAGGGTCTAAGGTTAAAAGTCATTTATGGATCAGGACAAGGATTTCACGCTATTGACCTAGACTCTGCTACAGTGTATGATCTCTTTGCACCTAAACATTCACAGGGGCCCATCTCCCCGCATTGTATAGTGACACTGCCCAATTCTAATGGGCTTCAACTTTTACTTTGCTTCAATAACGAGGGAGTCTATGTATCTACAAATGCCAAGGTAGGTTCCTGGGAGTAAATTTACGAATATTTGATTTATTTTATTTTATTTTGTGTAAATAGATTTCGAGATCCACTATTCTGCAATGGGGAGAACAGCCAAGCTCTGTGGCTTATATTGGAACTGGACAAGTCATGGGTTGGGGACAAAAAGCAATAGGTATTGCTAATTGAATTAAACATATTTTATCTTATGTCTAATCTTTCTTATGTAAATCTGCAGAAATACGGTCAGTTGAGACGGGACATCTTGATGGAGTGTTTATGGTATGACAATTTACTATACACAATAAGCTATGTTCAACTTGTAAATTATGAATATTTGAAATTTTTTAATTGTAAATTTCAGCATAAAAAGAGTCAAAAGCTCAAATTCCTTTGCGAAAGGAATGACAAAGTCTTTTTTTCATCAGCGAAAGGTGAGTTTATACGAATTTGCATTTAAAAAACGCTGGTTTTTAAACAATTCTCATTCTGGCTGTTTTTTTTGCAGGGAATTCAAATTCGCAAATCTACTTTATGACTCTGAGTCGCCAACTTACAAGTCAATGGTAATCCGTGTCTAATGTGGAAAAAGGGGGAACTTTGGTGTGTATAAAAAAAGAAGAAGATTGAGGAGAAAACTACAAGCAGAATATTTCCAAATTGATATACTACAACTTCCGGAATGCTAAAATAATTAATTTATAGATATAGATCCTGTATTTAAAGAGTAAAAGTTTAAGAAGAGAGAATAATGGAGAGTAGATGAGTGGGATATAGAGATTTTATAACGCATGATAAATACTACGATTCTTTTACGAAATGTAGCATTATTAAAAGTTTTTTTTTTCATTTCATTTTTTGACGATATATAAATTATAATACCTATATTAGAATATTAAAACATCACAATTTAAGATTAGCTTATTAAGGCATGTTTAAAACTAATCATAAATAAAAAAACGTATTAAAATATTATGGATTTAATTGTAAAGAGTTTTTAAGAAGAAAAAAAACCTCTGCTCTCTCTCTCTCCTTTTCCTACTTTTGTACATAAGTATTGATCGACTTAAAATCACGTTAAAAGCATTCTAGAGCTAATTATTATATTATAATTTCAAATTTTTATATACTTAATTTTTATTTATTTATAAATTATTACATTTTACACTTTATATATTATAAGTAGGTAATATATAGGAATTACACGATGGATTATATTAAGCAAATTGATTCTATTAAGAGTTTAAATAAACATTATCAAATTGAAAAGAATCTTAAGTTCTGGCTTTTTTATTATTATGTTTATCTTACAGTGTATAAAATATGAATATTAATCCTATACAATAAGTATGTAGACTTCCTACATTATAAAGTAGGATTAAGAAGTCTGGGAGGGTTCGGATCATGGGGCTTTATTTGGTGAGATTAAGAAGGGATTTAATAGGATTATTTTTGGGATCAGTGCAATTACATTTAACTAGACATTTAACTACTCTGGGGTAGGGCGTGAGAAAGAAGCTTTGTAGTAAGTATAATTTCAACCCTCATTTTAAAGAGTAGGCTGAAGCTCGTGTGTTGAAGCATAGGGAGTTTGGGAAAGAGTTAAAAAAACACCCCCATGAGAGAGGGAATTGCGGATTGCTTGAGTATGAGTTCAGTTTCCCCCACGAGTTCGTCCAATGTGCTCTCTCCCCCTCAAAAAAGAGTTGCTCTTTGAAAGATTCCCTTGAATTTGATTTACATTTGTGAACATTTTTGATACCCCTTTTTAATAGGTTTTTGATATTGAATAATTGTGGAAGGATTTTGATAGTTATTTTTTTAGAGGAACCCTTGGGAGTCTGGAACGAATCGGGAATTGGAATATCGGCTAGATTTAAATATCTTTTGAATCAGAATCCCTCCCTTGAAGTTCCTGGTTTTTTTGTACAGCTTTGAGATTAGACAGAGATCAAAGAATCAAAGTTAAATACTTCCTATTCATTCCTATTTTTTAAAGAAACTATGAACTTGTGCCATTTCTGAGAGCATCCCTGAACTTGTATTTCTTTACGAGTGTCAAATCAGTTTAAATTGAGCTTAGATTTCCCCCAAAAAAATTTTCCCCTAAATCCGGCAAAAAGAAATAAATAGAAAGAACGCTGCACTGCAATTTTCAAATAACCCGGACCGGATGTCACTGGAGCTATGTAAGCATCTCGCTTTTATCCGTTTATCTTTTTAAAGTCATTTCCTGAAATACTTATGTAGCTTTAAAGGGGTAGACTTAGCTTATATACTACCATATAAGGATTCTAGATTTATTTATTCTATGGGGTAATAATAAATAATATATAGGTACATACATATTAGGTATATACTACTGGAGGGCTCTCATTTTTTGACCGGAAATGAAGGGGGATTGAAGGGTAGGACAAAAATGCTTAGGCAGGTACTGAAAACTCGCACCGACCCTTCTCGAGTAGTAGTAGGAATCGTCTCATCCTGACTTCCTCTCGTAAAAACACACCTAGACTCACTGTATAAGCAATTGCCACTTGCATATACGGATATTTACATTTGGGAGAATACTACATACGGATAATGCATTTTTAAGTGTACAAAAACAATTGTTTAGTCGATATGAATTCGTCAGCACGCACTTCCAGCAACTTCCACCCCCTTGTCCACGCATTTACTACCTACCCAAGTCCTTTTAAAGTGATTATACTAAAATCTAACATATCTTGGATATCGAGGCACCTACCTAATTACCTTAATGCAAACACTTGATGGAATTTGGATTAGTTTTAAATTTTAAGAGCTTAAAGAGTTTAGCGCAACAAAATGCTTCAGATTTCTAATGTTCAGACTAGTAAGGTTGCGTGCAATGCAAATTATCAAATAGAATATGAAACAAATGTGTAAAAAATTTTAGAAAAATATATTATGTACCTAAATCATTAATGATTTAATAATTATAACTTGTAGTTAATTTCCTACAACTTCCCAACTCTCAAGTTCCTAAATTTTGTAAAGCTTAGGTAAATGTCTAAATGCTCGTAAAGATTCTAATCTCATCTTTTCTCGTATAGTTTAAGTTTAAATATTACAAGTTTTGAATGAACATGAGCAAAGGACCGTAAATATGCTAGTAATTAATAGTAACATTATTTGCAAGGCTCGAACAGATCAGATATGTGGCCGTTAGTGTAACATATTGCACTTTCCTCCGTGCGATTACAAGGGGGGAATTTGCTCGATTTCTTAAGGCTCAAATCTCAAGGTTTGACTTTGCACTCAATCTACCTATGTATTTACAAAATATCTAGTAGTAATATTGTACATTGAAAAGTAATTAACTTGAGAGGCTATCGGCTCATAAAGTTATCGGTTCATGTCAAAGATCATTAAGGGCTAATGTTAATTAAGGGTACGCTTTTAAAATGAGTTTTCTTCAACTTTTTCAGGGTTTTCTTGCCAAATAAATTACCCCTAGCTTTTAATAATCAATATTGATACTTTACAGTACTAAAACTAAATTTTAGATCGATTAATCATCTTTTGATTATAAAGGATAATGCCCATTAAAAAGAGTGCAATTTTCTACAAGTTTCAATGCAGCATCTGCCAAATGTTTTTGCAAATATGTATGTGCAATAATAGAGATTAAATGCGGGTCTTTAATACCCAGTCTTTAAGTAGGGGGTAATTTGCACAGGCTAGTAATTTAATTGGATAGTTGTGACTTGGTGAGCAATTCAGAATCAGTCTAGTTATCCCTGTCTTATCTCCATAATGGGCCCGACTCCAAGGATGGAGAGTCCAGGAGTCCTACTCAATTAGCGTAGTAAAAAGTCA